>JARQOD010007127.1:0-40213 GCA_033576555.1 Oophaga sylvatica | reverse complement strand
AAGAAATTGAACACCCAGTTGAACAAAAAGTCCTCCAAAATCTGGAAACAAACTGGACTCCTCTGTCAGACACAATGTTCTCAGGAATGCCGTTTAAAACGAACCACGTGGCTGAAGGAACAACGGCACCAATTCAGAGGGGGAAGGCAACTTAGGTAATGGCACAAGATGTATCATTTTGGAAAACCTATCACAAATTACCCAGATGGTGGTCTTCTCTGAGAAACAGGAAGATCGGAATGAAATCCATAGAGATATGGGTCCATGGTCTCTTGGGCACAGGCAATGGCATCAACAAACCACTAGAGCGAGAGCAAGGCTTGGAGCGAGAGCAGTCCCGCAGGACTGCACAAATTCCCGACATCGCGAGACAAGGTAGGCCACCAAAGGACCGACTAACCAGTCTCTGGTACCAAAAATTCCGGGATGCCCAGCCAATGCGGAACAATGAATCTCAGACATCACACTCTTTTTCCATTGGTCCGGCAAACAATTTTCCAACAGGGCGCGGCTCGGGCCTATCCTCCGGGACACCCCTCCAGAGCAAGTCTCAAATTAGGCGAGATGGCGGAAAGAACTACACCCTCCTTCAAAATACAGAGGGATCAGATAGCTCAGGAGAGTCCGCAAGGAAACTCCTCGAGAGGCACCCGCCTTAACTTCTTAGTGCCAGGAAGAAAGGAACCACAAAATTAAAACGTGTGAAAAACAAGGCCCACCTGGCCTGTCTAGGATTGAGTCGCTTGGCAGATTCCAGATAGACAGATTCTTATGGTCCGTAAGGACCACCACCTGATGTTTGGCTCCCTCCAGCCAATGTCTCCACTCTTAAAAAGCCCCACTTCATGGCAATAACTTCCCGATTATCCACGTCATAATTACGTTCAGTAGGAGAAAATTTTCGAGAGAAAAAGGCACAAGGGTTACTTTTAGAGGTCTCTGGATCTTTTTGGGACAAAACGGCACCTGCCCCAATTTCAGAGGCATCAACCTCCACCTAAATGGCAGAGAAACATCAGGCTGCCGTAGAACAGGAGCAGAAGTGAATCTCTGCTTAAGTTCCTGAAACGCAGAGACTGCCTCAGGAGGCCAATTCACCACATCAGAACCCTTTCTGGTCAAATCAGTTAATGGTTTAACAATAACAGAGAAATTACCAATAAATTTACGATAAAAATTGGCAAAACCCCAAAAATCTCTGAAGAGCCTTTAATGAAGTAGGTTGGACCCAATCACAGATGGCCTGAACCTTGACCGGGTCCATTTCAATAACAGATGGGGACAAATGAATCCCAGAAATGAGATCTTCTGTTACGCCAAAAAGACACTTTGATCCCTTCACATACAGAGCTTTCTCTCTCAAAATCTGGAATACAGTTCGAACATGTTTCACATGAGAGTCCCAGTCATTAGAAAAATCAAGATATCATCCAAATAAACAATCAGAAACTTGTCCACAAAATCCCTTTAAAATGTCATTCATGAAGGACTGGAAGACGGAAGGAGCATTAGTGAGCCAAAGGGCATCACAAGGTACTCAAAATGCCCTTCAGGGGGGTTAAATGCCGTCTTCCATTCATCCCCGTGCTTAATGCGAATAAGGTTATACGCCCCCCTGAGGTCAAGCTTGGTAAACCAAGTAGCGTTTTTCACCCTGGAAAAACAGGTCAGAAATCAAGGGTAACGGGTATTGAAATTTCAAGTAATATTGTTCAAGAGACGATAATCAATACACGACCTTAATGAACCATCTTTTTTGGCCACAAAGAAAAAACCGGCACCTAAGGGTGAAGAGGATGGTCTGATATGACCCTTCTCCAATGATTCCTTGATATAAGACCGCATAGCGTCATGTTCAGGTACAGACAAGTTAAAAAGGCGCCCTTAGGGAATTTACTACCTGGCACTAATTCAATAGCGCAGTCATAGCTCCTATGGGGAGGTAGGATGCCAGATTTACTTTCGCTAAACACATCAGAAAAAATCAAACAAAAAGTCAGGAACATCCTCAGCCCGGGGGGAGGCAGAAAAAACAGGGTGTTGGTATTAACACATTGGCAGCCCAACTGGTTACGACACAGATTTCCAATCCAAAACAGGATTATGAGACTGTAACCCAAGGGAAACCCAGCACGATAATGTCATGCAGATTATATAGAACCAAAAATTTGCAGCACTCCTGGTGATCAGGTTCAACCCTCATTATCACCTGAGTAGAAAACTGGGGTTTATTCTCAGCCAAAGGGGAGAATCGATCCCCAGTAGGGGAATAGACTTCTGTAGGGGTATCAAGGGAAATCCACAACGTTTAGCAAAACATAATCCATCAGGTTAATAGCTGCTCCAGAATCAACGAAAGCCTGAGCAGAAAATGAGGAAGAGAGCATATCAGAGTGACAGTTAATAAAAACTTAGTCTGAACACTACCCAAGACAACTGAGCGTGCAAAACGTCTTCCCCGCTTAGGGCAGACTGAAATAGCATGAGAGGCATCACCACAGTAGAAACATAACCCATTGCGCTTTTGAAACTCATGACGCTGTGCCCCAGACACCACTCCATCACACTGCATGGGCTCAGCAGCTGGCTCACAAGGCAACACCACTCCATGCTTTACTTCTCCGCTCACGCAAACGTCTGTCAATTTGAATCGCTAATGACATAGAATCATTGAGACCAGAGGGACAGGGAATCCACCATAACATCCTTTACATTATCGAAAGACCCTTCCGGAAAAAGGGCCGCCAAAGCGTCGTCATTCCATTTGGTCAGGACTGCCCACCTACGGAATCTCTGACAGTATAACTCAGCGTCATCAAGCCCCTGATTTAATGCCAACAAGGCTTTTTCAGCTTGATCAGTGACATTAGGCTCATCGTACAATAACCCCAAAGCCTAAAAAAAAATGCATCAACATCACTCAAAACAGGACCCCCAGGTGTGAGGGAAAAACCCCAATCCTGAGGATCGCCGCGCAGGGAGAGAGATGACAATTTGAACCTGCTGCGCTGCGTTTCCTGAGGACTTAGATTTTAAGGCAAGAAACAATTTACAATTATTTTTGAAATTCTGAAACTTAGCTCGATCCCCTGAAAACAAATCTGGCATGGGGATCCTAGGTTCCACAACAGGCAACCTAGCAAGATAGGTAGCAATACTCTGAACCTCAGTGGCAAGCTGATCCACACGGCCAGATAACTGTGCAAACTCCATTGGGAGAAAAGATCCTCCCCAGCACCCAGAGATACTGAGGGAAAAAAAAAATGCAACAAACAGAAAAATATCTCTGACAACTTTTCTTCCTTCAAATATTTTTTCCCTTCTGTGAGTACCATACAATTTTTATTTGTCGGTGATACTGTTATGTTACGGTAGCTGAGGAGTGCAGGTAAAAAAGGAAATACACCAGAGCAGCTGGAATCCATGAGATTGCAGCACCCTGACCAACCACCGCAACCAGAGGCAGCCGTGGAGCGTTCCTACGATGGTCCTAGACGCCTCGTCACAGCCTGAGAAATAACTACACCTAAAGATAGAAATAGGAAAGCTATCTGCCCGGAGCAGAACCCCAAAGATAATAGAAAGCCCCCAAACATGTAATGGCGGTTAGACAAGAGGAAATACTGACACAGAAAGAAAATAGTATGAGCAAACGCTGGGGCCCAAACTATCTAAATAGAAAAGGACAGGAAGGGTACTTACTGCAATCCCAGAAAACCCTGAAAAACACCAACTCTACTAATTTCAAAATCACTGAGATCACACGACCTCTACCACCTAAATTAGTTCTCTGGTGTAACAAAAACAGCAGCCACTGAAAAAACTGCAAAAAGCAAAAGTACAAAACACAGTGGTGGACTAAACTGAGAGGGCAAAAGCCCCGGAGGGGACCAGAAAGGCCCCCACAGAAGTGCAGGACAAAATGCAAAAATATAGCAAAAACACAAAATAAGAAATTGTCTTATCTGATAGCAGGAGATGCAGACACGACACAGCAGGCTACAAGGGAAACTGGAAAGAAGGATTCAGACCAGAACAATTGATCACCGGCAACCCGATGGGAAAATGATTCCTTAAATAAGACCAATCAGTAACACTGATTCCCAATCCTCACTAGTACCGCTTGTAACCACCAGAGGGAGCCTCTGCTCAGAACTCATCTCAAACCCATTCACAACAGCGGTGACTTAATACCGCTCATTAAGGTCATGTAATATGGACGCGACACCACTCCCATAGGCGTGGCGTCATATTCATGGCCTTAATGAGCGGTATTACGTCACCGATCAGCACAGTAGAGCTGCAGGAAGCCGGGTACAACGCAGGATTGCCGGAACGTTCAGCGATGGCACGGGGAGGGTGAGTATGACGGGGGGAGGACGGGGGAAGCATGGAGGAGGACAATGAGCACGGAGCAGGACCGGGGGGAGGACGGAGAGCACAGGAGCACGGAGCAGGACGGGGGGAGGACGGAGAGCACAGAGGAGCCGGAGCAGGATGGGGGGAGGATGGAGAGCACGGAGCAGGATGAGGGGAGGATGGAAAAGTACATAGGAGCACGGACGGGGGGGAGGATGGAGAGCACGGAGCAGGACGGGGGGCACTGGAGCACGGAGGACGGGGGGGAGGATGGAGGGCATGGAGCAAGACGGGGGGAGGATGGAGAGCACAGAGGAGCATGGAGCAGGACTGGGGGGCACAGGAGGACGGAGCAGGAAGGGGGAGCACAGCGGAGGTCGGAGCAGGAGGGGGGAGCATGAGCTGGATGGGGGAGCAAGGAGCAGGACGGGCAGCACAGAGCAGGACGGCGGTTTATACACCGGCTTATACGCGAGTCAATAAGTTTTCCCAGTTTTTGTGGCAAAAATTAGGGGGGTTGGCTTATACACGGTCGGCTTATACATGGTATATACGGTATATAATTTTTTACAGTTTTGGCGCTTTTATGCAAAAAAACTATTTTATATAAAATTATTTTTGCATCGCTTTATTCTGTGAGCTATAACTATTTTTTCGCTGATGACGCTGTATGGCGGATCGTTTTTTTGCGGGACAAGATGACGTTTTCAGCGGTACCATGTTTATTTATATCCATCTTTTTGATCGCGTGTTATTCCACTTTTCCAGGATGTCCCTCCTGACAGCACCGCAGGAGGTTGTCCTTCATATCCTTGATAGGGACAGGAACACAGAAGAGGTTAAATAGCCCCTCCCCACCTCCACCCTCCAGTGTTTTCCTGTCCCTATCAGGGACAGACGCAGGAAGAGGAGCACAGACGTGCAGAAGATTACCTGCCCGGTCGAGCTGGCTGCTCCCGGGGGGAAAATTGGTGTTCCGTCCCTCCATAGGGGGCTCCGGGGCAGTAAGGGCTCTGAATTCGGGGTCCTCATCGCTGATACCGCGAGAGGTCCCTCAGCGGTCCGGTTGAGCTGGGTGCTCCCGGAATCGGCAGCATTCCCATTCAGGGACCATGCGCCATAGCTGCTGCAGCGGTGCGCCGACAGGGCGGCCGCGCGATCCGGATCTAGACACCGCCGAAAACTATCTCTCTCCTCTGAGATCCGGCGTCTGCGGTCACTTCCGGTGCGCTGGGTCAGTGGAGGCGTGCGGTATGACAGCTTCCGGAAGGGAAGCTGGAGAGGGAGCTTAGGGCTCCCTAAACAGCAGGAACGCCTACGGACCCGGCGGTGGACTGCAAAGCCAGTCGTTCCCGGCCCAATTAGCGTTCCAAAGGGCGCAGTTGTGGAAACTACAGGCGGCAGGTGGAACACCTGCGGCACTTGAATTGGCAGCAGCTGAGCTCGAAAGGAGGACGAATCAGATGTCTTGAAGCCGGGTAAGGCAGACTTCTTAAGAAGGACGCCTGACAGCACACACTGACATAGTGAACATGGAGGTGCTAGTCGCCCGGACGTCCAATCCTCAGAGCTAACCATGGACCACGTAAGTGGGTAATTAGGGGTCTGTTCAGCTGTGCTAGTTCAAATAGCTACAGGACTTCCCTTTCACATTGCTTTTGGGACAAAGAGACTCCCAAGCAAACCATGTCAGCAGTCAGGAAGAGATATAACAGATGCCCGTTATGCTCGGCTAAAATTCCCGCAACAGACACAAAAACGTTATGCGAGACATGCGTGGCTAAAATACTTAAACAGGAGCAGGACTCTCTGTTAGATAATATACGCTCCATGATTAAAGAAGAAGTTCATGCGAGCGTATCCTCGCTGACGCCACCCCAGCCTCCCTCACCCAAGAGACCTAGATGGGACATGGACCCTAGCTCGGAAGAAGGGGAAATGTCGCACTACTCGGACTCAGGGTCAAATGAAGCAGAAGTCCCCTTAAAAATCCCCCTGGAAGAGAAAAAGAGATATTTATTTTCCTCGGAGAATACGGATACCCTATTGCAGGCGGTTAGGGATACCATGAAAGTGGAGGAATCCTCAGAGCCTCTAACCGTCCAGGACGAGATGTTTGGGGGTCTGAGGGCTAAAAGAAGCAGGGTGTTCCCGGTGAATAAACATATCACAGCCATGATATTGGAAGAATGGGAGGATGTTGCGAAAAAGGTTATAATTCCGAAAGAATTTAAGTTTCGCCTCCCGTTTAACCCAGACGATACTAAGGTCTGGGAATCCATACCGAAATAGACATACCTGTAGCTAAAGTATCGAAAAAGACCGCCATTCCATTTGAAGACTCCTCAGGCCTTAAGGACCCAATGGATAGGAGAGCGGAAGACCTCCTTAAAAAAGCATGGGAGGCTTCTGCATCAGTTATGAAGACCAACATAGCGGCAACTTCGGTAGCCAGATCAATAACTCGCTGGGTGAAAGAATTGGAAGACCAAATATCCAACAAAACCCCCAGAGAAGAGATCATAAAAACTTTACCATTATTTAAAATGGCAACAGAGTTTATGGCAGATGCTTCGGCCGAGTCAGTCCGCTTCGCAGCCAGAAGTAACGCATTATCCAATGCAGCACGACGTGCGCTGTGGTTAAGATCATGGGCAGGTGACACACAGTCAAAAAATAAACTCTGCTCAATACCGTTTTCAGGGCTGCAGGTGTTCGGTCCGGTATTAGATGAATTATTGGACAAAGCGTCCGATAAAAAGAAAGGTTTCCCAGAGCAAAAACAAAAAAGAATGCCAGCCTTTCATAAGACCCGATCTCATCCAAGACAGGATTACAGGGGCAAGGGTAAGTCCGGAAGGTGGAGCTACACCCAAAGGCGGCAGAGGTAGAGGCTCCTTTCGAGATCAGGGAACCGGGTCAAGCAGACAATGACGCCAGGCAAATTGGGGGGAGACTCCAATACTTCATAGATCAATGGAGACAAATCACAAAAAATCAATGGATCCTGAGCACAGTCGCACACGGATACAGGGTGGAATTCACCCAGCCTCCTCCCCGAAGATTTTGCCTAACTCAGAGCCAGTCCCCGGCGGTCTACCAAAGACTGGTCGCGGATATACAGGAGCTCAGAGAGTTAAAAGCCATAATACCGGTGCCTCAATCTCAACAGTTTCAGGGCCATTACTCCAGCCTGTTTTCTATAAAGAAACCCGGAGGAGAATACAGGACAATCATAAATCTGAAACCCCTAAACAGATGGGTGACCTACAAACGTTTCAAAATGGAAACACTTCAGTCGGCCATACCGCTAATAAAAGAAAATTCAGTGATGTGCACACTAGATCTCAAAAGCGCATATTATCATGTGCCCATCCATATAGCACATCAAAAATACCTGAGGTTCGCAATAAAAGACAGAGGAAGGATACGTCACTTCCAATTCTGTTGCCTACCATTCGGCCTCTCTTCAGCACCTCGCATATTTACCAAGATCATAGCAAAGGCAATGGCCTTTCTAAGAACAAAAAACGTCCTCATAATTCCATACCTGGACGACCTGTTGTTAGTGGCGGATTCACACCAACAGATGGAGGATTATCTCAGAGAAACCAGATCTCTCCTAGAAAATCTAGGTTGGGTGATAAATCTAAAAAAATCAAGTCTAGAACCAGAAAAAAGCAAAATATCTCTGGGAGTTATTCTGGACTCAGGCCAAGAACACTCTTTTCTTCCTCCCCACAAACAGACAACAGTCCAACAGGAAGCCCATATGCTATGGGAACAATAATACACCACTATCAGGAAGGCCATGAGAATGCTGGGCCTAATGACTTCATGCATAGCAAGCGTCCAGTGGAGTCAATTTCACTCAAGGACGTTGCAGAGAGAAATCCTCCGGATATGGGACGGAAGAGATACATCATTGGACAACAAAATAAAGTTGTCACCAGAAGTAAGGCGATCCCTAGCATGGTGGACCGAAGTATCAAATTTAAAACACGGAAAACCGTGGAGAGTATCCCCCTGCATAAATATCACCACAGATGCAAGTCTCAGTGGCTGGGGAGCCCATGTGGAGGGACGTTATCTCCAAGGAACATGGCCCGGTGCGATGCGCAACAGCTCATCAAATTGCAGAGAGCTCAAAGCGTCTGGGAGACGATCAGCAGATGCCAGAGACAGCTGTACAACCGACACGTCAGAGTATTCTCCGACAATTCAACTACAGTATCCTTTCTACGGCACCAGGGAGGTCCGAGACACCGTCACCTACAGAGTATTTCGGAAGAAATATTCACCTGGGCAGAAATAAATTTAAGATCTCTGACAGCAGTACACCTAAAAATGGAAAACAATCAGATAGCAGACTTCCTCAGCAGACAAAAAATACAACCAGCGGAATGGGTTCTAAATCAGGAAGTGTTTACACAACTGACCAGAATATGGGATTTCCCGAGATAGACTTATTCGCCTCAAAAAGAAATGCAAAAACAGAGCGATTCTTCTCACTAGATTCAAGAGACAACCCAACAGCAATAGATGCCCTAGCGCAGGACTGGGATACGGAACTCGCGTATGCCTTCCCACCACTACCATTGATACCAAGAGTACTACGAAAGATTCAAGAGAGTCATACGGCAGTCATTCTAATAGTGCCATACTGGCCCAAAAGAAGCTGGTTTCCGGTACTAAAGCAGATGGCGTTAGAAGACCCGATTCATCTCCCATTACAGCGGGACTCTTGACGCAGGGCCCTCTCGTCCATCAGGACCTGAAGTTCTTAGCACTTTCAGCCTGGATCCTGAAAAAGAGATCCTGAGATTTAAAGGCTTATCCGAATCAGTTATAGCTACTCTACAGAAAAGCAGAAAGCTCGTTACCTCATCCATATACCTCAAAGTCTGGAAGAAATTTTGCTCTGAATGAGCAAAGGCTGATATATCCAATCAAATTAAATATATTGTGTAGCTGATTGATAAAACTTAACTTTTAATCTACTGGTTAAAAACCTCAAATTCCAAAAAAGTGCATGTGCCAAACAAAAAAACCCAAAATAAGTGTATGTGAATAAAAGAGAGAATAAAAGAGAAAAAACCACTATAGAATAGGATGTATATTGAACTATTCAGCAGAAATAGTTCCAAATCCTCATAATCTGTCCGTATATATCAGATGTGTCCCTTTTATTCCTTAATCTGTTAAGGGAGGTATTTACTGCTTTATAGGTGGAAAATATTCTCTTTTTAGGGAGATATACTTAATGCAGTTAATATATGGAACAGAGTATTTATAATCAGGGTGGATTGATTTAAATCACGCCGATTTAAATCAACGATTTAAATCATGATTTAAATCAAATGATTTTTTTCTATTTAAATCAGATCGATTTAAATCGTGATTTTAATCATGATTTAAATCACTGATTTAAATCAAAAGATTTTTTTAATATAAATCACGATTAAAATCTAAAACTTTCAATCATTGTTCAATTAACTCCACACTTCTAGCTTGGTTTCACTTTCTGTAGCTTGGTTTCAGTTTCTTTTTCCATTCAGTTGACATGCCCAAACTTGTTGGATAGTCAGTCAGCAGTACTTGGCTGTAGTAACAATCAAACCCACAGCTTCTTATGCACCAGGACCCTAGCACTAGTGGTAAGTCTGGCAATTACAACCTATTTTAACAGACATTTTACTGGGATGGTTAAAGTCTATGAAAAGAAAAATTTCTAGCACTAGTTCGGAGTATAGAATTTAAATTTATGTTAAGGCAATATTTCACAGAAGATTAACGTTAAGTAAAAATAAGAGTGTGTATACGCCTATTTTTTTTATTGTAGGCTACAATTCTCTTTTGAAGTCTGCCAAATTGACCATTTTTTTAAAAAACATTTTTTAAAACTTTTGTGACATAATTTTTTTCAGTTGCTCTGATATTACTAGTATTACAGCAACTTCACCGGAAACTTGAGTAGCATAACTTTTGAGACAGCCCTTATGGACGAGGACCATTACATTGTTCAAAAAGTTTGTTTCAAAATATTTTCGTTATATTTCTTCAAATACGCAGTCGAATTATATTTTTAATTACTGTGCTTTCAGGGTCAAATATGGCTTGTGCTGCACGTGACAATCAATATCTGGGTACAACTTCAACAAAGCAGCCCAACAAAAAACTTTGCGTGCAAAGTGTAGAAATTCCTCTTAAAGACTACGACGAGCCAGAAAGAACATTTTGATGAATTAATTGCTAAATTCATATTTGCAACCAATTCTTCTTTCCGACTAGTTGAACACCCATTGTTTGTACAAATGATCGAAGGAATAAGACCAGGCTACAAACCACCAAGTAGATTTGATATCTCAGGAAAACATCTTCAGGCTGTATATGACAAAGAAAGAGCGGCTTGTACAAAATATTTGAAAGACAAAGTTGTTAACATGAGCTTGGATGGTTGGAGCAACATCCACAACGACCCCATAATTTGCACTTGTGTCACAACAGAAGATGGTGAAACTTACCTTACAGACACAATCGACACATCTGGAAATTCACATACTGCTGAATATTTACTTGAAATTGCTAAGAACTCAATTCACCAATGCCAAGAACAGTTTGGATGTAAAGTAAGGAGCTTAGTTACTGATAACGCAAGCAATGTGGCAAAAATGCGAGCGGAACTGGCACATGAGGATGACACAAATGTCATTACATACGGTTGTTCTGCCCATATGTTGCATCTTTTGGCAAAAGACCTGCATATTTCGGGTGTCAAGGAACATGTTGTAGAAATTGTTAAATATTTCCGCAATAATCATTTTGCACATGCAACCTACAAGGAAATGGGAGGACTGAAGTTGGTTCTACCACAAGATGTTAGATGGAATACCTTGGCTGAATGCTTGGAACTGTTTATTAACAACTGGTCAAAATTAGTGTCCATTTGCGAAACACATCAGGATAAAATTGATGCTAATATACGAAGCAAAGTATTAAATCTTGGTGTGAAGAGAAATGCCGAGGACCTTTTGGAAAGGTTAAAGCCAATATCTATTGCATTGGATAAAATGCAGAAAGATACTGCAACCATAGCTGATGCCACAGAAGTTTGGAAAGATTTAGAAGGTTCGCTAGATCGCTTGAACCTCTCAAACAATGTAAAGGTTGCAATACACCACCGCAAGGACCAAGCATTAAAAGAACACTATTTAGCCAATATCTTGCATCCCATCTACAGAGGGAAAAAACTATCTGAGGCGAAATCAACTCTGCAATGGAGTGGCTCGCCAATACTAACCATGACATTGTGGCAACTGTGCTGAAATTGAAGTGTGAATCTGCACCATTTCAAAAATACATGTTTGCAGATAACGTCGTTAATGAACTAAAACCACTGGACTGGTGGAAGTCGCAATCACTTGTTCTTCCAGCGAAGATAATAAATGTAGCTACTCAGCTACTGACTGCATCGGCTTCATCGGCAGGAGTAGAGAGATTGTTTTCTTCATTTGGTTTTGTGCACACAACAGTCCGAAACCGCTTAGGAATCGGAACTGCTAAAGCAGGACAACTAGTTTTCCTATTAAAAGTCCTAAATAAACAGTAGGCTTAAAGGACTGATGTATTCACTGAAGATGTTTGCTTACTTCAAGCGTTAGAGATAGGCTATTGTTAAAAAGTACTTACTCTCTGTAGTTCAATTCTGATTGTTTAATAGTGCAAATAAAAATTATTAGGTTTCATAATCATCAACTGTTTTAATATTTTTATTTGTGTAAAATAATTTGATTTGCAAAAAGACAAAGTTTTGCTTGTGTACAACTTGATTAAAAAATCCGATTTAAATCAAAAAAATCCGATTTAAATAAAAAAAATCCGATTTTTTTGATTTTTTTAAAAAAATCATGATTTTTATCCACCCTGTTTATAATATATATTGTTCTGAAACCTCATATATAAACATGTATTAGTCTATTTTACGCTGCATAGACAGGGTTTAATATACCAAGAGGAACAGACAATTTTGCAAGAGCATACATAATTTTCTATGTTAGATTCATATATGCACACAAATACGTGCATGAATATGTTATTTTTAGTGGTTTAGCAAATTGCTCCTTAAATGTACTGGAGCCATAGACAATTGTAACCTGTCATCAAAGTATGCCCATAGTACAGACAATCAAAAACCCGACTTTAGGAGCCCCAGAGTCCTGCATAACTCTTGTCATATAACGGTCTCACTGTGGGTATTTTAAATGATACTCATCTGCATCGTAGTGTAGCGGGCATATATACTGATTCAGCCTGGGGGAGACCCACGTTAACCATTTGTTACAGGTCAAGCGGTCTCTACCCCTAAGGCTCTCCCAAAAGAAATTTTGCTCACACTGTGCACAACCACTATCCCTTACGAACGACCCAGATATTCCTAAAATCCTGGATTTCCTACAGGCGGGATTCGATAAGGGTCTAAAACCTAGTACGTTGAAGGTACAGATCTCAGCACTAGGGTCCTTTCTTGATTACCCACTAGCAGACCATCCTTGGGTGTCAAGATTTATTAGAGCTACGCAACGCATAAGACCCACAATACGTAGTTCCGTTCCACCATGGGACCTCAGTCTAGTACTGAATGAGCTAAGGAAGACCCCTTACGAACCACTAGACCAGGCAGACCTCAGATCAATAACGTTTAAAACAGTTTTTCTGGTGGCAATAACCTCAGCCAGACGTATAGGAGAGATCCAGGCTCTCTCCATAAGAGACCCATATCTAAGAATCCAGGAAGACTGTATAATCTTGAAACTAGACCTGACCTTTCTTCCTAAGGTGGTAACAGACTTTCACAGAAATCAGGAAATAATACTTCCCACCTTCTGCCAGAACTATAGAAATGAGAAGGAACGCTCGCTCCATTCCTTGGACGTTAGAAGAACAGTCCTACAGTATCTAAAACTGACGGAAGATTGGAGAATAGACTCAAATCTTTTTATACAAATGGCAGGCAAAAATAAAGGGAAGAAAGCGTCAAAAGCCACCTTGGCCAGATGGCTAAAATCAACTATTACTGCGGCATACACCTCGGCAGGAAAGACTCTGCCAGAAGGTCTTAGGGCCCACTCGCTGAGAGCAATCTCGGCGTCTTGGGCAGAGAGAGCAGGAGCTTCTATGGACCAGATTTGCAAGGCCGCAACCTGGTCCAACATAAATACGTTTAGTAAACATTATAGATTGGACGTTCTGTCAAATCAACAGACGGCCTATGGGAGAAAAGTTCTCCAAGCAGTAGTCCCACCCTAAAGAGGAGTTATTTGGTACTTCTCCTGGCGGTGCTGTCAGGAGGGACGTCCTGGAAAGTAGGAATTAATCCTACCGGTAATGTTGTTTCCAGGAGTCCATCATGACAGCACCCCTTATATACCCCCCCTTGCATTGTTTAACTATGATGTGTCATTAACATTGTAGTAGAGAATTCAATAAAATTGTGTTGCATCCATCCTGGTGTGGTACTTGGAAAATCACTGAAGGGTGGAGGTGGGGAGGGGCTATTTAACCTCTTCTGTGTTCCTGTCCCTATCAAGGATGTGAAGGACAACCTCCTGGCAGTGCTGTCATGATGGACTCCTGGAAACAACATTACCAGTAGGATTAATTCCTACTTTTGTTCGGCAGTATGATGATAAAGTATTGTTCTTCTCTAGTTACCTTCCGCGACAGCTTAGTCCTGATGGGGAACAGGAAACACAGAGAGGTTAAGAGGCCCTCCCACCTCCCAGTGTCTTTCCTGTTCCCCATGGGACAGGGAGAGGTTCCTTTCTGTGCTGCGGTGGCCGGCAATCGTAGTACCTGATTTTACAGGCAGCGCCTGTACTGCTGGGCAGCGGTGGTAGCCTCTGGCCTCCATGCTGCTCCCGTCGTCCCAACTGTAGGTGACCCCGGTCTTCTCCCCCATCCTCGTGTGTTTCTCGGCGTTCCGGAAGTGACGTCGTCATGACGCGTGCGTCACTTCCGGTTCTTGCGTTCCATGCTGGAACGCACGGGCACTTCCGGGATAGGACACGCGGCGCCCGCAGCTTCTGTTGGCTGGCACCTGGACCCAGGAGGGGGAGGGGGAATCGATCGCTGGAGGCAGTGGCTGACGCCACTAAAGAGCTGCCTAGGAGAGTCACCAGTCGCCAAAGAGGAAGACTATCCTACCGCTATGGAACGAGCTGCATGCCCTGCACCTGCGGAGCCCAGCACTGCCCCTGGCTACAGTTAGTTGTATGCAAGGTGGGTGGTCTTTGGTAGAACTGTTGAGGCGCCTCTTTTTATTGATCTTACTCTCCCTCTCGTTTTACGGAGACAAGTCTGGCCCCAAAGCTACCTATAAGAAAAAGTGTGCTGTCTGTTGCATTAAGCTACCCTCAGCATGGAACAAAAAGCTATGTCAGCCATGCATTAATAGAATACTCAGAGCGGAACAACCCTCCCTGATGGATGACATCCGCTCTCTGGTTAAACAGGAGGTCCAGTCCTCCTTGGCGACCTTCGCCCCTCCGCCGCCTCCTCACCCTTCTCCAGGGAAAAAGAGGAAAATTCAGATTGAGGATTCAGAATCCGACTCAGACTTCTCCTACTGATCATCTTCTAGTAAATGGGAGGGACCCGTGTCACATAAGGACACTGAGCCCCGTAGATGTATCTATTTTCCTCCGATCATATTGAGGAATTAGTGGCGGCCGTACGCAGCACGATGGGTTTGGAGGAAGAGTCGGAGCCTCAATCTATCCAAGACTGAATGTTTGGCGGTATTAAAAAAGGGAAGAATGTTGGGCTCCCAGTTCACACTAATATATTGGATATGATTGCTCAGGAATGGGAACTGCCTGAGAAGTGCCTCAGCACCCCTTCAGAGATGAAGCACACGTTCCCCTGGAGGGCGATGCCATCAAGTGGGATGTCCCCAAGGTGGACATTCAGCTGGCTAGAGTTGCCAAAAGAACCACACTTCCATTTGAGGATTCTTTGCAGTTGAAGGACCCAATGGATAGGAAAATTGAGTCTCCTAAAAAAAATCTTGGGAGACATCCACCGCCTCCCTAAAGTCTAATATAGCTTCCACGTGCGTAACTAGAGCCCTTTCCCGATGGTTGGAAGAACTAGAAGCTCATATCTCCCAGGGGACCTCTAGAGCTGACCTACTAGACTCCCTACCCATACTTCTCTGGTTCAGTCGAATTCTGCCAGAAGAGCCCTCTGGTTGAAAAAGGGGACTGGAGATACCATGTCAAAAACTAAATTATGTGCAATACTCTTTAAAGGCGAATGTGTTTGGGCCCGCTCTGGAAGAGATTCTGGAAAAGGCAACAGACAGGAAAAAAGCTCTCCCAGAACAAAGGTCCGGCAAGAAGAGTTTTTTTCGTGCCTCACAACCCCAGACTTCCCAATCAGGGGGTAAGGGTAAAACCGGGAGGTGCAGCTACGCCAACATTTTTGTTCCCCAGCAGCAACACCAAAATAAACAATGACCATGACCCGGTAGGGGGGAGACTTTCAAATTACATCCATCAGTGGCGTACCATCACCAGTTGTCACTGGGTCATGAACGTCATCAGGGACGGTCTAATGATAGAATTCAATTCCTCCCCTCCGAAAGATGTAAAAATCACCACCCTGCCATCTCTAAAAGATCAGAGATCATTGTTAACAGGACTGCAAAACTATTAAATTCAGAGGCGATCTCCCCGGTGCCAGAAGCAGAGCAAGGCCTAGGCCACTATTCCAGGTTGTTCCTAGTAGAAAAATCGTCAGGCGGGGTACGTATCATCATAAATTTGAAGGGGTGAAATCAACATGTGAAATATCGCAAATGCAAAATGGAGTCGATAAAGTCAGCCATCCCCTTGATCGGACCCCGCTATGTTATGGCAACCGTCGACTTAAAGGACGCTTATTTTCACGTGCCGATCCATCCGAGGCACAGAAAATACCTCAGATTCGCGATTCAAACGGGCCGGCAGGTAGAACACTATCAGTTCGATGTCCTTCCGTTCGGTATCTCGTCAGCGCCGAGAGTCTTCTCCAAAATAATGGGGGAGGCTGTAGCCTTCATAAGGAGTCAAGGCGTTTCCATAGTGCCCTACCTGGACGATTTGCTGATAGTGGCCTCCAAAGCGGCAACCCTGGAATCTCACGTATCCCAAACCCTGGACATTCTAAGCTCTCTAGGATGGATTCCAAATCTAACGAATCTCAACTGCAGCCCTCCACAACCAGAAAGTTTCTGGGGGTACTGCTTGACTCAGAAAAACAGGCATCCTTCCTTCCAGAAGATCACAGCCAGGTGCTAATTGCGATGGTCACAACATACAGGAGGATGAGATCCCCTACGATCCGGGAGAGCATGTCAGTGTTAGGCTCCATGACAGCCTGCATCCAGTCAGTCGCGTGGGCTCAGGCCCATTCAAGAATTCTTCAGTGTCTCATCCTGCGGAACTGGAATGGCCTTCCCAGTACCTTGTCAAAAAGGGTACACACTCCCAGTCATGTCAGAGCCTCACTAGTGTGGTGGCTAGGTCCCAGGAGCCTTTGCAAAGGAGTGACCTGGTCTCAGAATCCGCTGGTATCAATAACAACAGATGCCAGTGAGAGGGGCTGGGGAGCCATAATAGGTCATACGGCGGATCACTGGATCAGAGGACAACATATCCGCATATAATCAGACCACATGATGACAGTGGCTCATATAAAGCATCAGGGGATTGCAAGATTCAATAGTCTGAAGGGCATCTCCAGTCGAATCTTTTGTTAGGCAGAAAAACATCTGCTTTCCCTAACAGCGGTTCATCTCAAAGGCACTTCCAATATCCAGGCGGACTTCCTGAGTCGCCAGGACATCCAGCCAGGGGAGTGGTGTCTGAAAAAGCAAACCTTCAACATGCTGGTGGACAGATGGGGCCTTCCAGAAGTAGATTTCTTTGCGGCACGACAAAATGCACAAGTAAGACAATTCTTCTCCCTCAACCCCAGAGACAATCCCTTGGGGATGGACGCCTTAGCCCAGGAATGGGACTTTCACCTAGCCTATGTGTTTTCGCCAGTCCCATATTGGCGCAGGTACTGAGGAGAATCCGGGAAAGTCGGACCCCTACCATCCTTGTGGCTCCGCTTTGGCCAAAGAGAAGTTGGTTCATCCTGATCCTAGAGCTGCAGATAGATGATCCTGTTCAGTTACCCGAGGAACACAACCTTCTTTCTCAGGGGCACATATGTTATTACGATCCTCAGAAGTGGAAGCTAGCTGCTTGGTTGCTGAGGCCCAGGTGCTGAGGGCTAAAGGACTATCAGAACCGGTAATCACTGCAGAGATCTAGGAAGCTGGTAACCAATGCTATATATACTAAAATCTGGAAGAGATTCTCATCATTTTATCTTCCTAACCTGCCAGATCCACTTCACCCAAACATTGCGCAGATACTGGACTTTTTACAAAGGGGTCTAGAAATAGGCCTTAGACCCAGCACATTGAAGGTTTAGGTCTCTGCCCTGAGCTCAGTCTTCGATCAGGACCTAGCAGGCCATCGCTGGATCAGGAGGTTCATGGTCTTGGCCATTGGAATGAACCCTAACAAACGATTGTTAACTCCCTCATGGGATCTTAATCTGGTACTCCAGGGGCTCACAGGTCCACCTTTTGAACCATTATCTTCTTGTTCTCCTCAAATGCTTGCTTACAAAACGGCCTTCTTAGTCGCCATAACCACGGCCAGAAGAGTAGGAGAACTAGAAGCCCTATCGATAAGAGAACCCTATTTTACTAGTTAAGGAGGACTCTATAGTACTTCGTCTGGACCCTTCGTTCCTTCCGAAAGTAGTCTCCGATTTCCACCGCTCCCAGGAGATTGTTTTACCATCCTTTTGCCAAAACCCGGCAAATTCAAAAGAGGGGAAGTTCCACATTCTGGATGTCCGTCGCATTGTTCTACATTACCTAGAGTGAACCAGCGCTTACAGAATTGACCAAAACCGATTTGTACATCACTCTGGTCAAAATAAAGGGAGAAAGGTGGCGAAAAGTACTATCGCTAGTTGGATAAGAAGAGCTATATCAGAGGCATATCAAGCTCAAGATAAACTACCCCCAATAGGGGTTAAAACCCACTCAACAAAATCTACATCAGTCTCCTGGGCAGAAAGAGCAGGCACATCAGTAGAGCAGATCTGCAGGGCTGCTACTTGGTCTTCCCTACATACCTTTTCCAAACATTACAGATTGGACATATTGTCCAATAGGGACTGAGCCTTTGGCTGGAATGTACTCCAGGCAGTTGTCCCACCCTAGCGCAGAATTAGCTGGTATTCCTCCCTATGCTGTCGTGGAAGGTAACTAGAGAAAATAGAATTAGACTTACCGGTAATTCGATTTCTAGGAACCTTCCACGACAACGCTAATTCCCACCCAATTGTCCTGGATAAAAGTTCTACTATTCAGAAGGTAACTGGTGCTATGGTTCTCAGTTATAAGTCACTGGGAGATGGGAGGGCCTTTTAACCTCTGTGTTTCCTGCTCCCCATCATGACTAAGAGGCAACTTCCCTATGCTGTCGTGGAAGGTTCCTAGAAACCGAATAAGTCTAATTCTATTTTTTGCCTTGTGTTTTTTTTTTTTGTTTTGTTTTGTTTTTTTTAAGGGGTTCACTAAAGGGTTTAACTAGTGAGACAGTTTTTATAGGGCAGGTCGTTATGGACGCGGCAATACTAATATGTGTACTTTTATTTGTTTTTTATTTATTTACATAAAGAAATGAATTTATTGGGGATTTTTTTTTCCTTAGGAATATTTTTAAAATTATTCTCACACGTTACTTTTTTTTTTTTTACTTTGTCCCAGGGTGGGACATCACTATATAGTGTTAGATTGCTGATCTGACAGTTTGCAGAGCACTCTGTCAAATGGACGGGATAGTACATCAGAAAGGAGTTAAAATCTAGTCCTGACATTGACAAGGTTCGAAAAAAAAGATTTTTATTTGAAAAGCTCAAAGAAAGGTCCGGTTTATAGCTTCTCTAATCAGCCAAACTGTTTTCAGCTGTGCTAACATACTTGCACAAGGGTATTCTAACCATTCATTAGCATTCTTACACAGTTAACAAACACAAAGTTCCATAAGAACACTGGAGTGATGGTTGTTGGAAATGGGCCTCTATACACCTATGAAGATACTGCATTACAAACCAGATGTTTGCAGCTAGAATAGTCGTTTACCACATTAACAATGTATGGAGTGTATTTCTGAATCATTTAATGTTAGCTTCAATGGAAAAAACTGTGCTTTTCCTTCAAAAATAATGAAATCTGTAAGTGACCCCAAACTCTTGAACGGTAGTGTGTGTGTGTGTATGTATATGTGTGTGTGTATATATATATATATATATATATATATATATATATATATATATATATATATATATATATATATATATAAAATCTCGACCACAACAGGTTACACCGCCTGTTACCCATAGCAACCAATCACTAAGCATCTTTCATTTCACCAGAGCTGTTTAAAAGATGAAAGCTGAGATGTGATTGGCAGTTTTCCCACTCAACACCTCAGCAGACACTGACCGGGTGGCAGAAATCTAGCATCCCCGGGAACATAAGCGCCCAGCCATTGTCTGCCCCCCCAGAAAGGAGCAGAGAGCACAGGACAGAAATGAATCACCCCCTCCTCTATTACTGCCGGGCTCTATTGTTACCGGCGTAGAAAATCGTATCATCAGCGGCCGCACACAGAGCCACACTGCCAGGTTACATAACAGCACATCTCTAGGAACTCCCTTCTCAGCGCCACCCAGCTCGGGACTATGGGATGGAGGATATGTATGATGGGTATATGGGCATAGGACTATGGGGTGGAGGATGGGTATATGGGCACGGGACTATGGGGTGGAGTCTGGGTATATGGGCACGGGACTATGGGATGGAGGATGTATGATGGGTATATGGGCTCGGGACTATGGGATGGAGGATATGTTTGATGGGTATATGGGCATAGGACTATGGGATGGAGTATATGTATGATGGGTATATGGGCACTGGACTATGGGATGGAGGATATGTATGATGGGTATATGGGCAAGGGACTATAGGATGGAGGATGTGTGATGGGTATATGGGCAAGGGACTATGGGATGGAGGATATGTATGATGGGTATATGGGCACGGGACTATGGGATGGAGGATATGTATGATGGGTATATGGGCACGGGACTATGGGATGGAGGATATGTATGATGGGTATATGGGCACTGGACTATGGGATGGATGATATGTATGATGGGTATATGGGCAAGGGACTATGGGATGGAGGACGTGTGATGGGTATATGGGCTCTGGACTATGGGATGGAGGATAATCATAATTTGTTATAATTAACCACACTTAGTTACTATGCCTGGGCAACACCGGGCTCTTCAGCTAGTTTTTAAATAAAAATGGAAAAGTGTTATTTTTATTTTAAAATGCTTTATACTTGCTGTGTGTTTATTTACCATACAACTATTGGATTATTAACCCCTTAGTGACAGAGCCATTTTGCAGCTTAATGACCGGGCCAATTTTTACAATTCTGACCACTGTCAATTTATGAGGTTATAACTCTAGAACGCTTTAACGAATCCAGCTGATTTTGAGATTGTTTTTTCATGACATATTGTACTTCACGTTAGTGGTAAAATTTCTTTGATATGACTTGTGTTTATTTATGAAGAAAATGGAAATATGGCGAAAATTTTGAAAATTTAACAATTTTCAAACTTTAAATTTTTATGCCCTAAAATCAGAGAGATATGTCACACAAATTTCTTAATAAATAACATTTCCCACATGTCTACTTTACATCAGCACAATTTTGGGACAAATTTTTTTTTGTTACGAAGTTATAAGGGTTAAAAGTTAACCAGCGATTTCTCATTTTTACAACACCATTTTTTTTTTTTTTAGGGACCACATCACATTTGAAGTCACTTTGAGGGGTCTATACGATAGAAAATACCCAAAAGTGACACCATTCTAAAAACTGCACCCCTCAAGGTGCTCAAAACCACATTCAAGAAGTTTATTAACCCTTTACGTGCTTCACAGGAACTGAAGCAATGTGGAAGAAAAAAATTAACATTTAACTTTTTTTGCAAAAACTTTACTTCGGAACCAATTTGTTTTATTTTCACAACTGTTAAAAGAAAAAATGAACCACAAAATTTGTTGTGCAATTTCTCCTGAATAAGCCGATACCCCATATGTGGGGGTATACCACTTTTTGGGCGCACGGCAGAGGTTTGCGACATTTGACTTTTTCAGCGCAGAATTGGCTGGACGTCATGTCGTGTTTGTAGAGGCCCTGATGTGTTTAAACAATGGAAACCCCCACAAGTGACCCCATTTTGGAAACTAGACCCCCTAAGGAACTTATCTAGATGTGTGGTGAGCACTTTGAACCTCCAAGTGCTTCACAGAAGTTTATAACCTAGAACTGTGAAAATAAAAAATCATATTTTTTCCACAAAAACGATCTGTTCACCCCAATTTTTATTTTCCCAAGGGTAACAAGACCCCAAAAGTTTTTGTGCAATTTGTCCTGAGCATGCTGATACCCCATATGTGGGGGGGGGGGAACACTGTTTGGGCGCACGGCAGAGCTTGGAAGGGAAGGAGCGCCGTTTGACTTTTTCAAACCAAAATTGGCTGGAATTGAAATTGGACGCCATGTCGCGTTTGGAGAGCCCCTGATACGTCTAAACAGTGGAAACCCCCCACAAATGACACCATTTTGGAAACTAGACCCCTTAAGGAACTTATCTAGATGTGTGGTGAGCACTTTGAACCCCCAAGTGCTTCACAGAAATTTATAAACGTAGAGCCGTGAAAATAAAAAATAATTTTTTTCCTCAAAAATGATTCTTTAGCCCGCTATTTTTTTTATTTTCCCAAGGGTAACAGGAGAAATTGGACCCAAAAAGTTGTGCAATTTTTCCTGAGTACGCTGATACCCCATATGTGGGGTGAAACCACTGTTTGGGCGCATGGGAGTGCTTGGAAGGGAAGGAGCGCTATTTTGTAATGCAGACTTTGATGGAATGTTCTGCGGGCGTCATGTTGTGTTTGCAGAGCCCTTGATGTGCCTAAACAGTAGAAACCACCTGCAAGTGACACCATTTTGGAAACTAGACCCCCACCCAAGGAGCTTATCTAGATGTGTGGTGAGCACTTTGAACCCCCACGTGCTTCACAGAAATTTATAAACGCAGAGCCGTGAAAATAAAAAATCATTGTTTTCCTCAAAAATGATTTTTTTTAGCCAGCTATTTTTTATTTCCCCAAGGGTAACAGGAGAAATTAGAACCCCTAAATTGGTGTGCAATTTGTCCTGAGTACACTGATACCCCATATGTTGGGGTAAACCACTGTTTGGGCGCAGGGCTCGGAAGGGAGGGAGCGCCATTTGACTTTTTGAACGCCACGTTGTGTTTGGAGACCCCCTGATGTGTCTAAACAGTGGAAACCCCCCACAAGTGACCCCATTTTGGAAACTAGACCCCTTAAGGCAGGGTTCGACAAACCCGGTCACCAGTGGCGCCTAGAAAATCATGCCTGGTGCCCGGGCAGTAGCGTAGCTACCGGGAAGACAGAGGGGGCGGTGGCCCCGGGCCCCGCGCTCGGAGGGGGCCCACCCGGAGGTACGCTACTGTAACTGTATCAGCGTGCACAGCGCACTGATAGTTACATTCTGCGGCAGAGCAGGGAGAATAACTCTCCCTGCTCTGCCGCTGGCCGCTATGGGGCCTGAGCAGGCGGTGGGGGGCCCGGTGCCAGCAGTGGGCCCCCCGCCCGTCATCGGAGGGTCAGCTGTATCGGCATCCAGCCGATACAGCTGACCGCATTGAGAGAAAAGGAGCGAGTGCTCCTTCTCTCCCATAATCCCCTCTCAGCGTCTGACAGCGGGCGCGATGACGTCACTGCCCGGTGCCGACAGTCAGACGCTGAGAGGGAGAGCAGTGAGCAGCGCAGGAGCCGGGAGCAAGAGAGGGGAGTACAGGATTTATTATTTTTGTAAAGGGGGCTGCATTATATTACAGAGCAGAGGCTCCATATGGGGGTACATTATAAATAAGGCTGCCTATGGGGTGCATTATAAATAAGACTGCCTATGGGGGTGCATTACAAATAAGGCTCCCTATGGGGGTGCATTATATATGACTGCCTATGGGGTGCATTATAAATAAGGCTACCTATGGGGTTGCATTATAAATAAGGCTACCTATGGGGTTGCATTATAAATAAGGCTACCTATGGGGTTGCATTATAAATAAGGCTACCTATGGGGTTGCATTATAAATAAGGCTACCTATGGGGTTGCATTATAAATAAGGCTACCTATGGGGTTGCATTATAAATAAGGCTACCTATGGGGTTGCATTATAAATAAGGCTACCTATGGGGTTGCATTATAAATAAGGCTACCTATGGGTTGCATTATAAATAAGGCTACCTATGGGTTGCATTATAAATAAGGCTACCTATGGGGTTGCATTATAAATAAGGCTACCTATGGGGTTGCATTATAAATAAGGCTACCTATGGGGTTGCATTATAAATAAGGCTACCTATGGGTGCATTATAAATAAGGCTGCCTATGGGGGTGCATTATAAATAAGGCTGCCTATGGGGTGCATTATAAATAAGGCTGCCTATGGGGGTGCATTATAATAAGGGCTGCCTATGGGGAGTGCATTATAGTAAGACTGCCTATGGGGTGCATTATAAATAAGGCTGCCTATGGGGGTGCATTATAAATAAGACTGCCTATGGGGTGCATTATAAATAAGACTGCCTATGGGGTGCATTATAAATAAGACTGCCTATGGGGAGTGCATTATAAATAAGGCTGCCTATGGGAGTGCATTATAAATAAGGCTGCCTATGGGAGTGCATTATAAATAAGGCTGCCTATGGGGGTGCATTATAAATAAGGCTGCCTATGGGGTGCATTATAAATAAGGCTGCCTATGGGAGTGCATTATAATAAGGCTGCCTATGGGGTGCATTATAAATAAGACTGCCTATGGGGTGCATTATAAATAAGGCTGCCTATGGGGTGCATTATAAATAAGGCTGCCTATGGGGTGCATTATAAATAAGGCTGCCTATGGGTGCATTATAAATAAGGCTGCCTATGGGGTGCATTATAAATAAGACTGCCTATGGGGTGCATTATAAATAAGACTGCCTATGGGGGTGCATTATAAATAAGGCTGCCTATGGGAGTGCATTATAAATAAGGCTGCCTATGGGGGTGATTATAAATAAGGCTGCCTATGGGGTGCATTATAAATAAGGCTGCCTATGGGGTGCATTATAAATAAGGCTGCCTATGGAGGTGCATTATAAATAAGGCTGCCTATGGAGGTGCATTATAAATAAGGCTGCCTATGGGGGTGCATTATAAATAGGCTGCTATGGGGGTCATTATAATAAGGCTGCCTATGAAATCTAATATATCAAAATATAATATTATCTTTAGAAGTTAAATGTTTATAACGTTTGTAATGTTTTTTTGTTAAATTAAAAACCAAGTTTGTTAAAAAAAAATTCTGGCTCCTAAATTTTTGGGCTGGCTCCTAGATTCTGAACAACTTTGTCGACCCCTGCCTTAAGGAACTTATCTAGATGTGTGGTGAGCACTTTGAGCCCCCAAGTGTTTCACAGAAATTTATAAACGCAGAGCTGTGAAAATAAAAAATCATTTTTTTTTCTTAAAAATGATTTTTTTTAGCCAGCTATTTTTTATTTTCCCAAGGGTAACAGGAGGAATTAGAACCCCAAAAATTGGTGTGCAATTTGTCCTGAATACGCTGATACCCCATATGTTGGGGTAAACCACTGTTTGGGCGCACGGCAGGGCTCGGAAGGGAGGGAGCGCCATTTGACTTTTTGAACGCCACGTCGTGTTTGGAGACCCCTGATGTGCCTAAATAGTGGAAACCCCTCAATTCTAGCTCCAACCCTAACCCCAACACACCCCTAACCCTAATCCCAACCCTGTTCCTAACCTAAATCCCAACCCTAATTGTAACCCTAACCTTAATTGTAACCCTAACTCTAATTGTCACCCTAACCCTAATTTTAACCCTAATTCTAACCCTAAGGCTAGGTTTTTGCGTTTTACCAGCCTGTTCAACACATAGCGTTGACGAGCTGGTAACGTTATAGCATAACGCGATCGCGTTATGCTATAACTGCTAGCGCAGAGGAATCAGCAGATGATTCATCTGCGCTAGCGGTGACTGAGCCCAGGCGCAGCAGCCCGCGTCCGAGGCTCCGTCACTGAATGATGGCACGTCGCGAACGCATGCTGCTTTACGGCATGCATCGCAATGCGCCCTCAAATGGCGGTGAATGGCAGCATTAACGGACTGCGTTACACCGCGTTATATGAACCCAGTATGAACGCAGTATGAACCCAGCCTTATAATCGTAACCCTAATGCTAACCCTAATTATAACCCTAACCCTAATTATAACCCTAACGGAAAAATGAAAATAAATATAATTTCTATATTTTATTATATGTCCCTAACTAAGGGTGCGATAAGGGGGGGGGGTTAATAACTGTTTTTTTAATTTTGATCACTGTGATAAGTTTATCACAGTGATCAAAATGTACTTTTATGAGAATGAATGAAAAAAAATTTGAATTTGCCACCAAGCAGATCGGCGGGCGCACTGCGCATGCGCCCGCCTTTTTTTCCAGCAAGAAGACGCCGGGATCCTTGGGCCTGCGGGAGGACCGAGGACACCGGGAGGTATAGGGGGGGGGAGGGGGCGATCGGGGGACCTGTGTACCCTTATTTTCTCCCCTCTGATGTGCGATCACATCAGAGGGGAGAGAAATATTTTTTTTTTTTTTTTTTTGCGATCGCCGTTATGCTGTATAGCGGCGATCGCAACACCGGGATCGGTGAATACCGACCCGGATCATGTTCTCTGGGGTCTCGGCTATCCCCGGTAGCCGAGACCCCAGAGATAATTGCCCATCCCCCCAGCACTTAGCAGCGGGCGCACTGAGCATGCGCCCGCCATTTTCTCAATGGCGGCGCCCACCGGGGGAGGCAGAAGGGCCCGGGGGCAAGAAGAAGAGGAGGATTGGGGCCACATGCAGGGGATCGGGGGCCACATGGGGGTCCCGGGGACCCTTTTTCTCTGTCCTCTGATGTCCGATGACATCAGAGGACAGAGAAATTAAATGGCACATTTTTTTTTGTTGTTGTTGCGATCGCCGTTATAGGGTTAATAACGGCGATCGCAACATCGGTGTCGGTAAAAACCGACCCGATTCATGTTCACTGGGGTCTCGGCTACCCCCGGTAGCCGAGACCCCGGAGAAAATGCACCTCTGGGGGGGCGCTATTCACTTTTTCCACAGCGATTTGGTTTAAGTATCCTTAATGACCGCCGTTAAAAGGCTTATTGGCGGTCGTTAAGGGGTTAATACAGACAATACAAAGGTGACCTCAACCCCACAAATATTACTGCATTTGCTACAGGTCAAGTGGGAAGAGCTGGGAAAAGCACCAGAATTGGTGCATCTAATAATTTGCCTTTTCTGGACGGCTGCGGCTATTTTTATTTTTAAGCTGGTGGGGAACAATATCCATGGCCCCTTACCAGCCTGAGAATACCAGTCCCCATCTGTCTGCTTTAACAAGGCCGTTTGTCAAAAATAAGTGACCCCAAGCCGGTTATTAAATTTAAATAACTTTTAAAAAGTGTAGGACCCCTCAATTCTCGAGAACAGCAACAGTTGCTGTCAGCTGAGGTTTACAGCCCGCAGCTGTCAGTTTTGCGTGGCTTGTTATTAAAAATATAGGGGAACCCATGCAGTTTTTATTTATAGTGCAGTCGGTGGCTGCTGAAAATTCCCATCAGCCACCGCTTGCTCTCAGTGGCAGCAGATGTAGGCCTGCTCTCGCTATTAAATACATCTCTCAACATTCTCCCCTGCCTGTGCTGATCGGCAGAGCAGGGGAGAATGATGAGAGCAGTCTTCATCATCAGGGAACAGCGCTAACTGTACCGATGCTTCCCCGGTGCCGGTATGTGTGGTACTGATGCTGCCCACGGTTGTCACAAGTATTACACACACGGATAGTGATGACTCCGGTACTGGTTTTCCGGTTCCGTAAATATCAGGGCAATTGAAACCGGCCTTAGTAACAGTCAAATCTATTGCACATGCCCAATGGAACTGTGTGGGAATTTATTTTATTTTAATAAAGCAGTGAATGAGGGAGAGTGGTTTTGCTCTTTATTTCTGTGCTTCGCATGTATGTTTTCAGATTTCTATTTGTGGACTACGTCGAACCTGTGTGGGATTTTTTTATTCTTTAAATAAAGTGGTGAACCAGGTAAAGTGTCGGAGTATTAGTGTTTTTTTTTTTGTTTTCCTTTTTATTATTGTTTTAGTAATGGGGGTCTGATAGACACCTGTCTGTTACTAACACCATGACTTAATATCAGCTGTGTTTTTGGACACTTCTCATCTGTCATCAACCCCAGGCGCCATTAGCTCGATTCCCAATGCACCAGGGCATCGAGAAGAGCTAAGGTGAAGTACCAGAATTGTTGCATCTCATGTGATGCGTCCCTTCTGTGATGGCTGAGAGCTGGTATTTTCAGCTGCAGATGAAGGAAGGGAAACACATTACTTAGTGGGTAGGCGGAGCCCACACAGGATAGAACACCTCAGATTACAAAGTGTTGACCGGCCCCTCCAGCTTGGGCTCCTCCTACTCCAGCTCTCCAGTCTAAAATTTGAGACAGAGGATAGTCGCTGCTGAAGCAGCTCCTCAGAAGATTTTTTATTTTTATCGGACCATGTGTGCTTGTAAAGCTTCCCTAAGCTGGTTAGACCGTCTATGGACGGCGTGGCAAGATGGATCCCCACTATCCGAGGTAGATGGGCTTTTCAAGTTGTTGGAGGATGCAGCCCGATACCAGGGCGCAATCCTCGGCGGTCACAGTCAGGAGAGCACTGTGGCTTAGACAGTGGACCGGGGACGCGGTTTCCAAGCAAGGTTTGCTATCCTTAGCTTACAAGCTGATTGCCAAAGCAAAGGAAAAAGAAACGGCTTTACCGCAGCGAAGAGCTGTGGCTTCTGCGTCTGGCAGGCCTAGTGCCGGTAATAGTCGGCGGTCCTTTCGGTCCAGGGGACGGTTTGGTCAGCCCTCTTGGGGATCGGGTCGTCCCTCTTTTTCAGAAAAAAAAAAAAAAACGCCCAGAAATCCCGCACTCCCTGGGAACAGAGCTTCCACCGAGACATGCGGGAAGCTGACAAAAAGCCCGCTAAGGCGGACTGACGCCAGGATCTCACTCGAGGGCTCTCGAGTAGGAGGTCGCTTGCTCCAATTCGAACCGACTTGGGTTTCCCGCGTGTCAGACGCTTGGGTGACGCGGGTTGTGTCCACAGGCTACTTCATAGTTTCTTTCTCGACCCCCAGACAGTTTTTGCCAATCTCGCATTCCGTCAGAGCCCGAGCTATTTGCCGCTCTACTGCGGGAGGTCGGTTCCCTTCTGCAGAAGGGTGTAGTGGTACCGGTTCCGCCGGAGGACCGAGGAAGAGGGTTTTACTGCAACCTCTTTGTGGTCCCCAAAAAGGAGGACAAATTTCGCCCCATTCTGGATCTCAAGAGATTGAATCGGCATGTCCGCACCCGGAAATTCCTCATGGAGTCACTTCGCTCCGTTGTGGCGGCCCTGTCGCAGAACGATTTTTTGGTGTCAATCGACATTCGCGACGCTTATTTGCATGTTCCCGTCTGAAGGGCCCACCAACGCTTCCTCCGTTTTGCCATAGGTCAGGACCACTACCAATTTGTGGCCCTGCCATTCGGGTTGGCCTCAGCACCGAGTTTTTACGAAAATTCTGGCACCTCTCATGGCGATTCTTCGAAGACGGGATTACGATTCTTCCCTACCTGGACGACCTTTTGATTGTGGCGTCCTCAAAGGAGGAGGCGGTGACGGCTCGCAATCTGTCCCTTCAGCTCCTGGAGGATTTCGGGTGGCTGGTCAATTGGGAGAAGTCGTCTCTGGAACCGTCGCAGTCAATCCTGTTTTTGGGAATGCATTTCGACACGGTACGAGCAGTGGTGTCTCTGCCTCCTGACATCCAGACAAGCAAGCGAGTCTTCTCCGACATGTACAGGTTATGAGGTCTTCGACAGCAATGTCCCTTCGAAGGTGTATGCGCCTTCTGGGTTTGATGGTGGCGTCGATGGAGGCAATTCCGTTTGCCCATTCCAGGGCTCTCCAAAGGCTCATTTTGACCCGTTGGGATCGATCGCAGGTTTCACTGGATTGCAGTGTCATCATCTCCCACAGGGTGCGAGAGTCTCTAGGATGGTGGTCACGTCCGGAAGTGTTATCCCTGGGGAAGTCCTTTCTCCCTCCGAGGTGGTCGGTCATAACCACCGATGCCAGCCTGACGGGCTGGGGGGGTGTCTGGAACAATCTCTGGACTCAGGGAGTATGGTCGTCGGAAGGGTCTGTCCTGCCGATCAACATTCTGGAATTGAGGGCGATTTTTTTCTTTGCCGCCAACACTGGACGGTCCCTTTAAGCGGTCTACCAGTCCGAGTGCAGACAGACAATGCGACGGCGGTCGCGTATATCAACCATCAAGGTGGAACGAGGAGCTTCAAGCTCATGATGGAGGTGTCTCGGATCCTGGTATGGGCCGAGGCCAGGGTGCCAGCCATCTCTGCGATTCACATTCCAGGAGTTCGGAATGTCACAGCGGACTTCCTCAGTCGCGAAAAGATGGATCCCGGAGAATGGAGTCTTCATCCGGAGATTTTTGCTCTGCTGTGCTCCCGTTGGGGAACTCCCCAAGTGGATTTGATGGCATCCAGGGTCACTGCCAAGTTACCGACGTTCATGTCCAGGTACAAGGACCCGAAGGCTGTGTCTGTGGATGCTCTAGTGGCTCCGTGGGACCACTTCGAGCTAATCTATGTGCTCCCGCCGATATCTTTACTCCCTCTGGTGTTGCGTCAGATCAGACTGGAGAGAGTCCCGGCTATGTTGATAGCCCCAGATTGGCCAAGGAGGACGTGGTTCTCGACGCTGGTGTCGCTTCTGGCAGCGCCTCCAATTCCACTCTCTCTTCGCCCGGACCTGTTAACTCAAGGGCCCGTTTGCCATCCGGACCTGAAGTCTCTGCGTTTGACGGCGTGGCTCTTGAGACCGAAATTTTGACCCGTCAAGGTTTTTCAGCCGAAGTCATTGCCACCCTGCGAGCTGCCAGAGGTCCGGCTACTACTAGGATTTACCACAAGACTTGGGGAAGCCTTCTTTTCGTGGTGTTCGGATTCTTCAAGGAACCCGAGGATTTTTTTCATTCCCAATTTGTTGGCCTTTTTGCAGTACGGGCTGGACAAGGGTTTGGCAGTTAGCACTCTGAAGGGACAGGTTTCTGCTCTGTCCTTGGTATTTCGGAAGTCTATCGCTTCGCGTAGGGACGTACGTTCCTTTTTTCGCGGAGTAACCCGTCAGTTTCCACCGCGGAAGGCGTTTGTGTCTCCTTAGAGGCTCAATCTTGTTTTGGAGGCTCTTCAACATGGACCTTTTGAGCCGATGGACTCTGTTAGTCTTTCTTTGCTCTCTTGGAAGGTTGCCTTCCTAGTGGCGGTCACTTCTTTGAGAAGGATTTCTGAGTTGGCGGCTCTTTCTTGCTCGCCCCCTTTTCTGGAGTTTCACCCGGATCGCGTAGTGCTTCGCACTCGGGGTGACTTTCTACCTAAGGTGGTGTCACAATTTCATGTTAACCAGGACATTGTGTTGCCCTCGCTCTGTCCGGAGCCGAGGAATGCGAAGGAACGGGCCTTGCACACATTGGATTTAGTGCGGGCTTTGAAGTTCTATTTGTCTATTACTCAAAGTTTTCGGAAGTCTGATTCTCTGTTTGTGATTCCAGCAGGTCGTCGACGTGGTCAACGAGCTTCCAAGGATTCTATAGCTCGTTGGATTCGGTCGGCCATTTTAGAGGCTTACCGACTTAAGGGCGAACCTTGCCCGATTAAGATTCAAGCTCACTCCACGAGGGCTGTGGGTTCATCGTGGGCTTTTCATCAAGGAGCCTCGGCAGCTCAGCACTGCCGGGCGGCGACCTGGCGCTCCGTCCACACGTTTACAAAATTTTGTAAGGTGGACATCAGTGCTTCCGCTGATGTGGCCTTAGGACGTAGGGTCCTGCAGGCGGCTGTAGTTTAAAGTTCTTGTGAACTTGTATTTAGCGCTAGTTGCGCATTTAACTAGGTTTTTGGGAATCTGCCTCTGTTGGTTTTTTACCCACCCTTATTTTTGGACTGCTTTGGGACGTCCCACTAAGTAATGTGTCTCCCTTCCTTCATCTGCAGCTGAAAGACGGATTTTGGTAAGAACTTACCTGTAAAATCCTTTTCAGCGAAGAAGGAAGGGAGACACAGATCCCTCCCATGGCAGAAGTGTGTTGATGTGTTTTCAGGAGCGGCGTGACCCTTCTCTGATAGCGATTATCTGGGCTGAGGTCGGCGCGCTAAGGCTCTGTTCCAGCATTGCCAGCTCATCGCAGTGGTCAGGTTCAGTGAGTAGTACCTGGGACTGTGTGGTTTTTTCTGTTATATGCATAACCTATCTCCTTGTTCTTTCTCTGAAGTTCTTCAGAAGGGGTTATGTTGCTCCGCTGGTGATATTTGCTCTTCCTTAGCTTGTGTACGGACTGGAGAGCTGAAGTAGGAGGAGCCCAAGCTGGAGGGGCCGGTCAACACTCTTTGTAATCTGAGGTGTTCTATCCTGTGTGGGCTCCGCCTACCCACTAAGTAATGTGTCTCCCTTCCTTCTTCGCTGAAAAGGATTTTACAGGTAAGTTCTTACCAAAATCCGTCTTTTAGACTGGAAAGAGCCCAATAGCTAGAGACTTCCCCAGCCTGATAATTTCAGCTGTCTGTTTTACCTATTCTGGTCACCAAAAATCTGTTTATTGGGCACAAATTTTATATCTGATGAATATCATCTTTTCACATCTTTAACACACAAACAGGATTTTCTTGAATGCATTGTACTCCGGTATGTAACACACGGATGTGATCCGTGAGCTATACATGTTTACACTGACCCATTGACTTGTATTGGCCCTTGGCGGCTATTCTGCTTGGAAAAACAGATGTTCATAGAAGCATAATTCTAATGGGTACCTGTGGTATTTGTGAAAAAAAAAAACAAAAACGGATGCCACACATACTATAAACATCTGAAGGAAGCCTTACAGTGCGTGCGCTCGGACATGCACTAAAGGATTCTTTTTCAGTCAATCCTCTCTAGCTAAGATAACACTGCCAATGAACACAAAGGAATTAAGCAGCTTGTGCAAACTGCGAGGCAGAACTGTGCAACAAGTCGCTTGGCTACACTAAGTGTGCACCCAGCACCCTAAGGCCTCATTCAGACATTTATATTTAAACACGTACAGTGGCTTGCAAAAATATTCACCCCCCCCCCCCCCGCCTCCTTGGCTTTTTACCTATTTTGTTACATTGCAACCTGTTTAAATACTTTTTCTAATCTGTGTGATGCATCGGCACTAGTCTAATTTGGTGAAGTGATGAAAATATAGGCATAAATAAAACTTGTGCAGTCAAATAAGTGGAAATTGGCATGTGCATTTGTATTCAACCATTTTGTTTTCAAGCCCCTAAAAAAATAATTGTCGTGAGCAAATGCCTTCATAAGCCACATGGTTGGGGGAAAAAAAAAAAGTCCACCTGTGTTCAGTTTAAGTGTCAGATGGTTTGTCAGTTTAAAAACCACTTTTCTGAAAGGCCACAGAGGCTGCAATACCATTAACCAAACACTATGAAGACCAAGGAGGTCTCAATAAGTGAGGGACAAAGTTTTTGAGAAGTGAAATTCATGGTTGGGTTATTTGGTTATTTTAAATATTCCAATCTCTGATGAGAGAAAGAACATGGTACTACAACAAATCTGCCAAGAGAGGGCTGCCCACCAAAACTTTCAGCCCGGACAAGGAGGGCATTAATTAGAGACTCATCAGATCCACTGGTAACCCTGAACGAGCTGCAGTGTTCCCAAGCAGATACTGGAGTTTCTGTCCATAGGAGTACAACAAATTGTACACTTCATACAGGTGGCCTTTATGAAAGAGTGGGCAGAAAAAAGCCTTTACTTACAATTTGTGTAAGGTTTGTTTTGCGTTTGCCAAAAGACATGCGCAAGACTCTCCAAATGTATGGAGGAAGGTGCTGTGGTCAGATGAGACTAAAATTGAATATTTTGGCCACCAAGTTAAACGCTATGTCTGGCGCCAAACAAATACAGCTCATCACTCCAAGAATACTAAGGAACATGGTGGTACAGCATCATGCTGTGGGGATGTTTTTTAGCAGCAGGGATGTGAAAATGGTCAGATTTGAGGGGAAGATAGATGGTGTAAAACACATTAATATTCTTGAGCAAAACCATTGACCAATGGCAATAACCCAACTAAAAAACAGTTTGTCAGTGACCCAATGGCAATAACCCAAAGCATACTGCTAAAGCAACACTCGAGTGGTTTAAGGTGAAACGTTTAACTGTTTTGGCGTGGCCTAGTCAAAGCCCAGACTGATGCAAACCGGTGAGCTTCCAGGTCTTGAGATGACAAAACATGGAAAATGCCAAGGAGGTGGGGTGAATACTTTCCCATGGTGCGGGTGTAATCTATGCTTATAATAACTCGCTGTATAGTAATATAGAGTTCTGACCTTCTAACTATCTGTCCCCATATACTATTCTTTTTTTCCCTTTCTCCGATGACCGCTCCACCTGAGAGAGGGTATCTGCCCACCAGGACGGGAGACCTACTGAATAAAAAGGCAGTACCTCTCCTCCGTATCAGTTTGGTTTCCTGTCCTCGTGGGAAAATGCAGAATGAAGCTGTAAGCTTACCCGCGAGGGTGTCTGGGAACTAAGGATGCCGTCCGCTGGTGAGGTAACGCTGACTCTGGGGTTGGTGCAGCGTCGTGCAGGCGGAGACCTCTTGCACAAATGTCTCCTGCCGACAGGGGTCTGCGTGCGCTGGGTATTGCAGGAGTGTCTCAGCGATGTGTACCGGGACGCGCTTCCGGGTCTGCGGACGGGCAGGGACGCTGGAGGGAGCCAGCGTGGCCTGGAGCCAGTCTGCGCATGAGGAGATCTGGCGCTTCACGTTAACATAGCGCGCCGGGGACGTCAGTGGACATCCGGGTCTACACGTGCATAGGGCTAGGGGACCCTCTGCACACAGTGCACTGGATTTAAAACCTCAGGAGATGGAGGGGGCGGGGCCACCTGATATTTAAAGAAAAGTTCCCAGGAACTGATGGGGCAAAGAGTGAAGGATCGGGGAGGTCATCCTCTTCCACCGATGAGGACACGGGGTGTAGGGTAGGCTCTGCTTCCCAAGACAGGATACTGACAGATTGGTTAGGGCTGTAAGGTCCATTATGGGCATTTCGGACCCCATGTCAACCAAGACAGTTCAGGACATTGTTTGGGGGCTTGGGTCGGAGGAAGAAGCGTTCCTTTCCGGTTAATAAAAACCTCAAGATGCTCATTGATAAGGAATAGAAAAAGCCAGAAAGGAAAGGGCTGCTACCATTTCTTAGAAAAGGAGATACTCTTTTGATGAGGAAGAGGCGGGCATATGGGAGAAGACCCCAAAAATTGATGTTGCAGTGGCTAAGTCATTTAAATAGTCTACGTTGCCCTTTGAGGACCTAGGGACTGTTAAGAGATCCTTTGGACAAGAAGGCCTAAATCTTCCTATTTGCAAGCCTGAGAGTCTTCGGCAGGCTTGTTAAAACCGGTGATAGCAGCAACCTGCACGGCAAGCTATGGTATGGTTATTGCAGCTAGGTGACCATCTGAGAGACAATACCTCAGGGGAGGAGATTCTGGCGAATATTCCTCTGTTGCAGGAGCAGCTTCCTTTTCGGCCGATGCCTCGGTAAAGTCAGGTAGTTTAGCAGCAAGACCAGCAAACCTTTCTAATGCTGCCCGTAGAGCCCTATGGCTCAAAAACTGGCCGGGAGATGCTCAGTCCAAGACTAGGCTATGCTCTATTCCGTGTGAAGGCAAATATCTTTTTGGTCAAGCTTTGGACGATATTCTTGATAGGCAGCAGACAAAAAGGGCTTCCCTAGTGTGTCCCATCCTCAGTTTTAAAGTTCCTTTCATAGGAGAAAGTATAATAGGAGTAGACCACCCAAGAAACAGGGTGACTGGACAGATAAACCAAAAAGCAAGGGTTTCATGTTTGGGTGTTACTCGTCGAGGAGCCGAAAAACCTCCATGGGTGGTCTCGGGTAGGAGGAAGGCTGTCCCACTTCCAAACTGCCTGGGAGAAAATCTCGGGCAATGCCTGGGTGATCAGTATAATAAAATCGGGGCTGAGACTGGAGTTCGCATCCATCCACAGGCACAGCTTCAGGATCTCGTTCCCCAAATCCTGGAAGGAACAACAGGCCCTGGAAGCAGAAGTGTTGCTCCTACTTCAAAAGAGTGCTGTGGAGGTGCCAATTCAGCAGCAGGGGAAAGGATTTTATCCTACCCTGTTTGTGATAAGGAAGCCAAACCAGTCATTCAGGACTATCGTCAATCTGAAAGACCTCAACAGATTCCTGGTCTAAAGACCATTCAAAATGGAATCGATAAAGACAGCAATCAAGATCTTGTTCCCGGGCTGTTATGAGTGTCTTGGAGTTAAAGGACGCTTATTACGATTTCCCCATTCATCAAGAAGACCAGCAGTTCCTAAGGGTTGCGGTATATGTAGATGGACAACTCGGATATTTCCAGTACAGGGCGCTGCCCTTTGGTCTGTCCATGGCCTCGAGAATCTTCACCAAAATTGTTCTGATGGTGACTGCACATTTACGGGAAAAGAACATGTTAGTAGTGCCACATCTGGATTATTTTTTAGTGATCGGCAGACCAGAACATGAATGCAGTACTTAACGAAATTATTTCCGAAACACTATGTCCAATCTCGGTTGGATGATAAATATTGAAAAGTCGAGGCTGCAGCCCCTGAAGATTCAAACCTTCTTGGTTTGTACAATACATTAACTGGATGTTAAGACTAGTTTTCTCACTCCATTTGAAAAGTTGCATGGGTGTTAAGATTTGGTCTTAATATGGCCTCTGGAGGCTAGCTCGAGCTGCAAGGCGTTTCACAGTGCCTCCTAAACCATAACATACACCTTTGCCATGAGCAGTGGCAAAAAAAGTGCCATTCAGCTTCCACTCCAAAATCTTTCTTGTGATGGCATACATTTATAAAGTTTTCCTGTTTTTATACTGTGCAGAAGAGCCATCCGAGAAGTAGACCTTGCTCAAACTTGGTAGGCTGTCCGTTCTGATCACTGAAATCAAATTTTTTTGAACAAATGAACAGCTATTGAATCATGAAGTAAGCACTCGGGTATCATAACTCAGGGTCGACAAAGTTGTTCAGAATCTAGGAGCCAGCCAAAAAATTTAGGAGCCAGAATTTTTTTTTTCATTTCATCATCATCATTGCCTCCTTCTCATCATCATTGACTCCTCATCATCATCAATGCCTGACCATCATCATGAATGCCTCCCCATTATCATCAGTGCTCCCCATTATCATGAATGCCTCCCCATTATCATGAATGCCTCCCCATTTTTCATCAAGGCCTCCCCATTATCATCAATGCCTCCCCATTATCATCAGTGCCTCCCCATCATCATCAATGCCTCCCCATCATCATCAATGCCTCCCCATCATCATCAATGCCTCCCCATCATCATCAATGCCTCCCCATTATCATCAGTGCCTCCCCATCATCATCGCCTCCCCATCATCATCGCCTCCCCATTATCATCATGCTTCCCCATCATCATCAATGCTCCCCATCATCGTCGTCTCCCCATTATCATCATCAATGCCTCCCCATTATCATCATCAATGCCTCCCCATTATCATCATCAATGCCTCCCATCATCATCACTGCCCTCCCCCCACCACCATCACACAGACAGCACCGCAGCACACAAGCACTCTCTCACATACATACATACATACATACATACACAAAGCACCGCACTACATACACACACACTGATACAGACACAAACACACACAATCTCACCTGTTCGGCGTCCGCACGCTCTCTGCCACAGCCGGCCGCTGAATGATGTCCCCTGGAGCCAAGGCTGTGGCAGCGGAGGCACGGGGAGTGGTGAGTATTGTGCCAGCTGCTCCTGGGGCCCTAAGCAAGCGGGGGGGGGCAGAGGCGACGCTGACACCGCTCTCCGCTAACGGCACCGGGGTGCCCGACGGCGAGTGGGCCCCCCCGCCTGCTCAGGGCCCCGACAAACCTGGGCGCCAGGCATGATTTTCTAGGCGCCACTGGCGACCTGGCGCCCGGGTTTGTCGAACCCTGTCATAACTACACTTTTGTACTTTATTTCTCCATTCTCTTTGTAATAGATTATAAAAGGTGCACAGTTGCTTGTTCGTTGTTCCAATGAAATGACTGTGCTTCATCCTGAACAAAGTAATAGTTCTCTGAAAAGTCTAAGCTTATTACTGCCTCATTCTGTTTGATGCTTTCTTTGAGTTGATTGTAGTAGTCAGACTGTTGACGTGCTATAAATTAGGGACTATCAGCTGTTCACAAAAACCTTCTGTAAAACGTTCTGCACTTTTAAAAACAGTGTCAAAAGTACATCTGTCAACAGATACCCAACTTTATAAATGTATGCAATCACAAGAAATTTTGGAGTGGAAGATGAATGGCACTTTTTTTGCCACTGCTCATGGCAAAGGTGTATGTGATGGTTTAGGAGGCACTGTGAAACGCCTTGCAGCTCAAGCTAGCCTTCAGAGGCCATATTCAGACCAAATCTTAACACCCATGCAACTTTTCAAATGGAGTGAGAAAACTAGTCTTAACATCCAATTCATGTACTGTACAAACCAGGAGTACGAAGACGAGGAGAGTTTGATAAAACATCGGTTACAGAAAGCAGAACCCATCAAAGGGACTCAGCAATACCACACTTTCATTCCATGTAGTGAAACAGAAATAAAAACAAGGATTTTTTTCATTCAGCAAAGACAGTGAAGTCCATGAGGTGATAGAAGGTGGCCCAAGATTGGCAATGGATGACATAACTGGTACTGTGACCTGTGAATTTGATCGGCACTGGTGGCTGGCTACTGTACTCTCCAAAGATTGCGAAAATGAAGAAGTAGAATTTACTTTTTTGCATCCTTCTGGTCCAGCGCCATCCGTTGTGTATCCAAGAAAACCAGACATTTTAAAAGTTAACAAAAATCAGATATTATCTCAGTTGGAGCCGAACTCCTTGACAGGCCGTACATACTCTGACACAAAAGGAAATGGCCATTGCTAGTAAGCACTTATGGACAAGATTACATTTCACCCACTAGAAGGGACAAATTGATGATAAAAGGCCAGTTTAAAAACGTACTATTAATTGATTACTCATATTTTATAGAACGACGATTTAACTACTGTACTACTTCTTAAACACTTCATAAATGACATATTTAGTGATATAATAGGAAAAATAATTGTTTCATGTATAAATAGGTGTTAAAGATATTGGTTCTTTAAATCTTGTTTTTAACATTTAATTAGGATGAGACTATTTAGAAAATCACACTTGAGGATGTGATCACCTTTTTTCTTTTGGTTTGTTCGATGCATTCAGGTTGAAAATGCTCAGCAAGTTGTGTTATGATGATTAAGATGTATTTATTCTGGCACTTACGGTATGTGTTTTTTTGTGTTCCTTTATTGCATATAAATGTTGAATTCAATAAGTTGTAATTTGAAAGGACAAAAGGAAGAAACTCACACAAACCTAAAATCAGATGATTCAAGGCTTAAATAAAAATATAAAAAATTAGATCCAAAGTAGGTCCCAAGTTGAGTCCCTGTACAAATATATCCAAGAACACAAGTAACACACAGCATTTTTCACTAGTTTAACACATTTGTTTTTTTCACAATGCGCATCAAAATTGGAGTGAGGAGCATTGCATATTATTTGGAGGGTTGTGAAAATATATCTTTCTTTACCTGTAGAAAGTCTAATTTGTAAATATTTAGAATCTTATGTGAAGGAGGTATTTATCTCTGATCATAGAGAAGAATAACATATTCCTTCCTCGTACTATATACAAGCATTATTGCTAGGGATTTCCATTTTTGAATTTTGAGGTCCGGAATACACATCTCAAAAGTCTCTATGGAGCCCTTTAGAGAGCGCCAAATTGATAGTATGCAGTTTATTGATTAGAATGCTCCATACTTCCAGCGCCGCTTCCACCGTTGGTGGCAGACACAATTTTTTATCATCGTTGGGGCTAGGCCTGGTAATGATATGACTAGCAGAACGATGCAACGTTTGAGGAGTTTGAGGTTTTTCTCGATTTCTATCCAATGTCTCTATCTTTATCATTCCACAACATCCTCAGTTGTTTAAATACGGCTGCCCTTATAATACCTCACCACTAGTGTTGAGCGATACTTTCCGATATTGCAAATATCGGAATGGATCGGTCCGATACTCAAAAAGTATTGGATATCGTCGATTCCGATACCTGAAATCAATGCAAGTCAATGGGACAAAAATATCAGAATTAAAATAACCCTTTTCTTTCCTTGTAGGTTAATTTACATGAAGGAAAACAACTAAGAATAATGTAGAAAAGTATTGGGGGAGGTGGA
>JARQOD010007126.1:0-40215 GCA_033576555.1 Oophaga sylvatica | reverse complement strand
GGTGCAGTCACTGTGTACATACATTACATTACTGATCCTGAGTGACATCCTGTATTATACCCAGAGCTGCACTCACTATTCTGCTGGTGCAGTCACTGTGTACATACATTACATTACTGATCCTGAGTTACATCTGTATTATACTCCAGAGCTGCACTCACTATTCTGCTGGTGCAGTCACTGTGTACATACATTACATTACTGATCCTGAGTGACATCCTGTATTATACTCCAGAGCTGCACTCACTATTCTGCTGGTGCAGTCACTGTGTACATACATTATTGATCCTGAGTTACATCCTGTGTTATACTCCGAGCTGCACTCACTATTCTGCTGGTGCAGTCACTGTGTACATACATTACATTACTGATCCTGAGTTACATCCTGTATTATACTCCAGAGCTGCACTCACTATTCTGCTGGTGCAGTCACTGTGTACATACATTACATTACTGATCCTGAGTTACCTCCTGTGTTATACTCCGGAGCTGCACTCACTATTCTGCTGGTGCAGTCACTGTGTACATACATTACATTACTGATCCTGAGTTACCTCCTGTGTTATACTCCGGAGCTGCACTCACTATTCTGCTGGTGCAGTCACTGTGTACATACATTACATTACTGATCCTGAGTTACATCCTGTATTATACTCCAGAGCTGCACTCACTATTCTGCTGGTGCAGTCACTGTGTACATACATTACATTACTGATCCTGAGTTACCTCCTGTATTATACTCCGGAGCTGCACTCCCTATTCTGCTGGTGCAGTCACTGTGTACATACATTACATTACTGATCCTGAGTTACATCCTGTGTTATACTCCGGAGCTGCACTCACTATTCTGCTGGTGCAGTCACTGTGTACATACATTACATTACTGATCCTGAGTTACATCCTGTATTATCCTCCAGAGCTGCACTCACTATTCTGCTGGTGCAGTCACTGTGTACATACATTACATTACTGATCCTGAGTTACATCCTGTATTATACCCAGAGCTGCACTCACTATTCTGCTGGTGCAGTCACTGTGTACATACATTACATTACTGATCCTGAGTTACATCCTGTATTATACTCCAGAGCTGCACTCACTATTCTGCTGGTGCAGTCACTGTGTACATACATTACATTACTGATCCTGAGTTACATCCTGTATTATACTCCAGAGCTGCACTCACTATTCTGCTGGTGCAGTCACTGTGTACATACATTACATTACTGATCCTGAGTTACATCCTGTATTATACTCCAGAGCTGCACTCACTATTCTGCTGGTGCAGTCACTGTGTACATACATTACATTACTGATCCTGAGTTACATCCTGTATTATACCCCAGAGCTGCACTCACTATTCTGCTGGTGCAGTCACTGTGTAGATATTGAGCAGTATTTAGAGGTCAGACTGTAGGAGATCAGTCCATGATTTATTCCTGTGGGGGGATGATGCTCCGCACTGTTAACCTTTTAATATGTTTTAATATCTGCTACAGTCCCAGCCCAAGAGCTGACATCATAGTGCTATCCCCAGTGACTGCCACCCCCCACAGAGCGCCACCCCGTGACTGCCCCAGACAGCGCCCCTCCCCAGAGAGCCACCCCCACAGATCCAGGCCACACACATTTAGAAAAAGCCTTGTTAAAACTCATCCACAGGTTCCAGGAGCCGCAGTGACGGGGGCGATGGAATGATTACAAAATTATACACAAAATGACAGCTTCCCCCCCCCACAAGCGGCGCCATCCAGCGGGTGCACCCCCCCCCATTCCCTCCCCCCACCGCGTGCACCAATCGGCAGGTACACCGCCCCCCACCCCAGCGCCATACGGCGGCTACAACTCTACACGTTTGTACAGCGATCATCAATTAAAAAAACAAAAAAAACGCAGGGACAACACTCGTAAAAGTCTGAACAGCGGCAGGTGAACGTCCAGGGCGGCGGCGGCCACTAATCCGTCTTCGCCTTCTTGCCGCTGCAGTTTGCTGTCGCCCCCTCCTCTAGTTTCCGCTTGTTGGCTTCAGTGCTGTGAGAATTCGGCTGAAAGCGGATGATGATGCAGGTCATGTTGTCACATCCCGTCCCGTCCCCAGAGGTGTCCGGAGCCAAACACTGGTCCAACAGCTGCAAAGAAGAGTCAGGGGTCCGAGGTCAGCAGCCACCCTACATCCGCCAGGTGGCCATCCTCCATCACACCATGTCCACCCCTCCGTTAAGGGCGGCCGTCGGCACCATCCCACCCGTCCGCGCAGGGGCGGCCGTCGGCACCATCCCACCCGTCCGCGCAGGGGCGGCCGTCGGCACCATCCCACCCGTCCGCGCAGGGCGGCCGTCGGCACCATCCCACCGTCCGCGCAGGGGCGCCGTCGGCACCATCCCACCCGTCCGCGCAAGGGCGGCCGTCGGCACCATCCCACCCGTCCGCGCAAGGGCGGCCGTCGGCACCATCCCACCCGTCCGCGCAAGGGCGGCCGTCGGCACCATCCCACCCGTCCGCGCAAGGGCGGCCGTCGGCACCATCCCACCCGTCCGCGCAAGGGCGGCCGTCGGCACCATCCCACCCGTCCGCGCAAGGGCGGCCGTCGGCACCATCCCACCCGTCCGCGCAAGGGCGGCCTTCGGCACTATCACACCCATCCACAGCACACGAGCAGTCATTCTTGCCGGCAGCTCCGGGCCCTCACCTCCTCCACTATAGAGGACAGCCCGCCTTGCTCCCCGCTCTGCTCCTGCTGACTGATCTTCTCCTGGATGAAGTCCACCACCTCCTGGCTGCTCATCACATTCCTGAAATGCAGAGGACACGTTAGACAGGCCCCAGGATGACGCGGGGCCACCGGATGACGCGGAGCCCCCTGGAGTCTGCACCTACCAGATGCCATCACAGGCGATGACCATGAAGTCGTGCTCCTCGTTCAGCGTCAGCACCTTGATGTCCGGCAGCGCGGAGATCATCTGCTCTTCGGGTGGAAGGTTCTGGTTCCTCTTGTAGAAGTGGTCGCCTAGAAAGGGCAGGGGTCCATTGTAGGAGTGGTGCCGGCGACTCCCTCACCGATCACCACACACAGTACCTACCGATGGCCCGGGACAGGTTCAGGCCGCCGTTCACTCTGCCGTCCATGGTGACTTTCCCACCTGCGTTCTTTTATCCTCGCCAGTTCCAGCTCGTCCTCCGGTTTGTGGTCGTAGGACATGTCCACAGCTTTACCTCCCTCTGACACCACACAGCGAGAGTCGCCGGCATTGGCCACAATCAGCTGTTTCCCCCTGATGAGAGCCACGACGGCCGTGGTGCCGCTGTCCGAGCCGGGCTGAGAATCAGACAAGTGGGGATGAGCCACACTGATGGAGGAGATGGGGGGTCTGGTCATGTGACTGAGCAGGGGGCCTTGGTGTACGATATTCCCCACCCTGCTTCCAGTCCAACCTCCAGTTATCTGGAGACACCAAGCAGCCCCTTTAAGAGTTGGCATTTTGGACCTGGACATGATGTAATAGTTGCTGCTGAGCCGAATTAAACTTATTCTTTACGCGTCTCCTCTCCATTGGACACATTAGCAAACAAAGTATCGGCACCTAAGGAGTTAACTTTTTATTATTATTAGTGTAAGTGTCAGTTATCACAGGAGGTATGTCCTCCTTCACCTTGTATGATGCTGACCAATCACAAACAGGCAGCAACACACTGGAGAAAGAGAACGCCCCCAACACAGCAGGAAGAGCTATTGCCTGTGTGCGCGATGCAGAGACAGCTCTGCACTTCAGCTGGAGTCAGTGAGTGTGGCGCAGCTGAGCTTAGTGGTGTCACATTACAAACCCTCCTATCAGCAATAATGTGCTGCCCCTTCCCCACACTGTCCGGAGATGTGTCAGTGGCACACTTCTGTCTGCCGTGCCCAGGCTGTGTGTACTCGCTCTGCAGCGAGATCTGGTCTCCCCATCCCCCCACCCCTAGAGGTGCCTCCACAATAAGGAGCCGTAAGAGGCCACATTCTGGAGATAACAGTGCGAGTTATGGGCCAGGGCCTGCTACTATGGGGGACACTGACCTCCTCCTTCCCATCCATGCCCGGCATCATCTCCTCCTCTTCTTCCTCCTCCTCCTCCTCGCTGTCATCCTCCTCCTCATTCTCCGCCTCCTCGCTGCTGTAATCCTCCTCGCTGCACTCCTGAGGGACAAGAACTTCAGGTTAAAAGCGGGGCGGTAGTGAAGCACTCGGGGCCATGACGCAGACTAATGGACGACACCACACATCAAAGGCAGGGAGCCCGGCAGTCCACAAAACGGTCAGATATGGGAACGGTAGAAGAGGAGCATCCGGCCTCACCAGGGAGCCTGCTCAGTCTCCCCTCAGAGGACGCCAACCTCGGCTACACCGCACATCTATCTGCCACCTGGTTACAGGTCATGTTTCTGGGGGTCAAATATCGCCCTCATTCAAGTGTCGAAAGACCCCACCAGGAAGCATAGACCCCGTGTTCCCCACGCCCCAGCCTCACCTCACTGTCGTCCTCTTCATCTTCAGCCTCAGACTCTTCACTGTCTTCAAAAAACTTGGACTTGTCTGTACACGGAGGCTGAGAAGAGCAGGAGGAGCAGGACGGCCCGGCCTCACCGGTGGAGGACAACACTGCCTCGCTGGCGGCCTTGATGTGGGAGGAGCTTCCGGAGTCACCACCCCCTTCATCAGCCGCGGAGGTCTCCTCACCGTTCTTGCACTGGACGTCGGGCTCCAGCTCCCCGTTAACGCTTGCAGCCTTGTCCTCAGCGTCTGTCTTGTCTGTAATGTGTGAACACGGCTTACTCCGCGCCCCCTTCCCACAGTTCTGCCCGTACCGTGTGAGCAGCTCCTCGATGGTCATGGTGGCCTCCTCGTGCAGCAGCACAGCCTCCTCGTTGTCCACTGAAATACAGGATGTCAAGAGCATGAGACCGCGACAGACGAGGCACTGACCACCCTGTCTACAGCTCCTGTGCAGAGCCATGCGTCTCCATGGTAACAGAGAATCCAACCCTGCGCTCCCTGTTACCATGGCACCACATGGCTGCGCAGAGCAGCTGTGGACATAAAACTGAAGTGGAAAATGAGGCGACTTCAGAAACAACAAAAATAATCAGTGTCCTACAGTCATCTGACCGAATGACAGCGCAAAGCCGGAGACCGCCGCCACGCATGGTGACCCACAACATCAGAGCATCTGGGGGCGCAATGGCTGACAACCCCACGCCCACCAACCAGGAAGCAGCAGCTGCACACAACACCCTCCAACCAGGGGCGGCAGCGGCAGACAACCCCCCAACCAGGGGCGGCAGCTGCACACAACACCCCTCCAACCAGGGGCGGCAGAGGCAGACAACCCCCTACCCGCCAGACAACCCCCCAACCAGGGGCAGCAGCTGCGGGCAACACCCCTCCTCGCCAGACAACCCCCCAACCAGGGGCGGCAGCGGCAGACAACCCCCCAACCAGGGGCGGCAGCGACGGGCGAACCCCCTCCCCACCAGACAACCCCACCCCGCCCCCCCAAGCAGCGGACAACCACCTCCCCAACCTGGGGGCAGCAGCTGCACACAACCCCCCTCCTCGCCAGGAAACCCACCCAACCATGGAGCAGCAGCGCCAGACTACCCCAACCAGGGGCGGCAGCCAACCCCCCTCCCCGCCAGACAACCCCCCAACCTGGGGACAGCAGCGTCAGACAACCCCCCAACCAGGGGCGGCAGTGACGGGCAAACCCCCACCCCACCAGACGACCCCACCCCGCCCCCCAACCAGTGGGCAGCGGACAACCACCCCCCCAACCTGGGGGCAGCAGCGGCGGGCAACACCCCTCCCCGCCAGACAACCCCCCTCAACCTGGGGGCAGCAGCTGCACACAACCCCCCTCCTCGCCAGAAAACCCACCCAACCATGGAGCAGCAGCGCCAGACTACCCCAACCAGGGGCGGCAGCCAACCCCCCTCCCCGCCAGACAACCCCCCAACCTGGGGACAGCAGCGTCAGACAACCCCCCAACCAGGGGCGGCAGCTGCACACAACACCCCTCCAACCAGGGCGGCAGAGGCAGACAACCCCCTACCCGCCAGACAACCCCCCAACCAGGGGCAGCAGCTGCGGGCAACACCCCTCCTCGCCAGACAACCCCCCAACCAGGGGCGGCAGCGGCAGACAACCCCCCAACCAGGGGCGGCAGCAACGGGCGAACCCCCTCCCCACCAGACAACCCCACCCCGCCCCCCCAAGCAGCGGACAACCACCTCCCTAACCTGGGGGCAGCAGCTGCACACAACCCCCCTCCTCGCCAGAAAACCCACCCAACCATGGAGCAGCAGCGCCAGACTACCCCAACCAGGGGCGGCAGCCAACCCCCCTCCCCGCCAGACAACCCCCCAACCTGGGGACAGCAGCGTCAGACAACCCCCCAACCAGGGGCGGCAGTGACGGGCAAACCCCCACCCCACCAGACGACCCCACCCCGCCCCCCAACCAGTGGGCAGCGGACAACCACCCCCCCCAACCTGGGGGCAGCAGCGGCGGGCAACACCCCTCCCTGCCAGACAACCCCCCTCAACCTGGGGGCAGCAGCTGCACACAACCCCCTCCTCGACAGAAAACCCACCCAACCATGGAGCAGCAGCGCCAGACTACCCCAACCAGGGGCGGCAGCCAACCCCCCTCCCCGCCAACAACCCCCCAACCTGGGGACAGCAGCGTCAGACAACCCCCCAACCAGGGGCGGCAGTGACGGGCAAACCCCCACCCCACCAGACGACCCCACCCCGCCCCCCAACCAGTGGGCAGCGGACAACCACCCCCCCAACCTGGGGGCAGCAGCGGCGGGCAACACCCCTCCCCGCCAGACAACCCCCCTCAACCTGGGGGCAGCAGCGGCACACAACCCCCCTCCTCGCCAGAAAACCCACCCAACCATGGAGCAGCAGCAGCAGACAACTACCCCAACCAGGGGCGACCACGGCAGACAACCCCCTACCCCGCCAGACAGCCTCCCCAACCTGGGGCGGCGGACAACCCCCCTCCTCCGTCAGCCAATTTGGGGGCGACAGCGGCGGACTACTCACCATCATCCTCATCTGCTACTTTATTCTTGTCCTCAGGGTTGCTGATCGGCCGCCCGGCCATCTGTGACAGCTCCTTTATCACATTCTCCTGCGTCAGCTTCTCATCAATGGCAAGGAACGCGTCCTCCAGAGCCTGCAGGAAAACCCAGGACCCTCACACCACAAGAAGACCAGACGACAATGTCAGGAGAACGTGAGGGAAAAAGAAGGCCGAGCTGTGTGTCACCCATTACCTTCTATGGGTGAGCAGTGGGCATGCTCTGTGACTGCAGGAGGGGGACGGGAGAGCTGACCCTCATCTATTACATTCTATGGGTGAGTAGTGGGCATGCTCTGTGACTGCAGGAGGGGGACGGGAGAGCTGACCCTTCATCTATTACATTCTATGGGTGAGCAGTGGGCATGCTCTGTGACTGCAGGAGGGGGATGGGAGAGCTGACCCTTCATCTATTACTTCTATGGGTGAGCAGTGGGCATGCTCTGTGACTGCAGGAGGGGGACGGGAGAGCTGACCCTTCATCTATTACATTCTATGGGTGAGTAGTGGGCATGCTCTGTGACTGCACGAGGGGGACGGAGAGCTGACCCTTCATCTATTACATTCTATGGGTGAGCAGTGGGCATGCTCTGTGACTGCAGGAGGGGGACGGGAGAGCTGACCCTTCATCTATTACATTCTATGGGTGAGCAGTGGGCATGCTCTGTGACTGCAGGAGGGGGACGGGAGAGCTGACCCTTCATCTATTACCTTCTATGGGTGAGCAGTGGGCATGTCTGTGACTGCAGGAGGGGGACGGAGAGCTGACCCTTCATCTATTACATTCTATGGGTGAGTAGTGGGCATGCTCTGTGACTGCAGGAGGGGGACGGGAGAGCTGACCCTTCATCTATTACACTTCTATGGGTGAGCAGTGGGCATGCTCTGTGACTGCAGGAGGGGGACGGGAGAGCTGACCCTTCATCTATTACATTCTATGGGTGAGTAGTGGGCATGCTCTGTGACTGCAGAGGGGGACGGGAGAGCTGACCCTTCATCTATTACATTCTATGGGTGAGCAGTGGGCATGCTCTGTGACTGCAGGAGGGGGACGGGAGAGCTGACCCTTCATCTATTACTTCTATGGGTGAGCAGTGGGCATGCTCTGTGACTGCAGGAGGGGGACGGGAGAGCTGACCCTTCATCTATTACTTCTATGGGTGAGCAGTGGGCATGTTGTGACTGCAGGAGGGGGACGGAGAGCTGACCCTTCATCTATTACATTCTATGGGTGAGTAGTGGGCATGCTCTGTGACTGCAGGAGGGGGACGGAGAGCTGACCCTTCATCTATTACCATTCTATGGGTGAGCAGTGGGCATGCTCTGTGACTGCAGGAGGGGGACGGGAGAGCTGACCCTCACCTATTACATTCTATGGGTGAGTAGTGGGCATGCTCTGTGACTGCAGGAGGGGGACGGGAGAGCTGACCCTTCATCTATTACATTCTATGGGTGAGAGTGGGCATGCTCTGTGACTGCAGGAGGGGGACGGAGAGCTGACCCTTCATCTATTACATTCTATGGGTTAGTGGGCATGCTCTGTGACTGCAGGAGGGGGACGGGAGAGCTGACCCTTCATCTATTACATTCTATGGGTGAGTAGTGGGCATGCTCTGTGACTGCAGGAGGGGGACGGGAGAGCTGACCCTCATCTATTACATTCTATGGATCGAGTAGTGGGCATGCTCTGTGACTGCAGGAGGGGGACGGGAGAACTGACCCTTCATCTATTACATTCTATGGGTGAGTCAGTGGGCATGCTCTGTGACTGCAGGAGGGGGACGGGAGAGCTGACCCTTCATCTATTATTCTATGGGTGAGTAGTGGGCATGCTCTGTGACTGCAGGAGGGGGACGGAGAGCTGACCCTCATCTATTACATTCTATGGGTGAGTAGTGGGCATGCTCTGTGACTGCAGGAGGGGGACGGGAGAGCTGACCCTTCATCTATTACATTCTATGGGTGAGTAGTGGGCATGTTCTGTGACTGCAGGAGGGGGACGGAGAGCTGACCCTTCATCTATTACCTTCTATGGGTGAGTAGTGGGCATGCTCTGTGACTGCAGGAGGGGGACGGGAGAGCTGACCCTTCATCTATTACCTTCTATGGGTGAGCAGTGGGCATGTTCTGTGACTGCAGGAGGGGGACGGGAGAGCTGACCCTTCATCTATTATTCTATGGGTGAGTAGTGGGCATGTCTCTTGACTGCAGGAGGGGGACGGGAGAGCTGACCCTTCATCTATTACTTCTATGGGTGAGTAGTGGGCATGCTCTGTGACTGCAGGAGGGGGACGGGAGAGCTGACCCTCATCTATTACATTCTATGGGTGAGTAGTGGGCATGCTCTGTGACTGCAGGAGGGGGACGGAGAGAACTGACTCTTCATCTATTACCTTCTATGGGTGAGTAGTGGACATGCTCTGTGACTGCAGGAGGGGGACGGGAGAGCTGACCCTTCACTATTACCTTCTATGGGTGAGTAGTGGGCATGCTCTGTGACTGCAGGAGGGGGACGGCAGAGCTGACCCTTCATCTATTACATTCTATGGGTGAGCAGTGGGCATGCTCTGACTGTGCAGGAGGGGGACGGGAGAACTGACCCTCACCTATTACCATTCTATGGGTGAGTAGTGGACATGCTCTGTGACTGCAGGAGGGGGACGGGAGAGCTGACCCCTCACCTATTACCTTCTATGGGTGAGTAGTGGGCATGCTCAGTGACTGCAGGAGGGGGACGGCAGAGCTGACCCTTCATCTATTACATTCTATGGGTGAGTAGTGGGCATGCTCTGTGACTGCAGGAGGGGGACGGGAGAACTGACCCCTCACTATGACCTTCTATGGGTGAGTAGTGGGCATGCTCTGTGACTGCAGGAGGGGGACGGCGAGACTGACCCTTCACTATTACCTTCTATGGGTGAGCAGTGGGCATGCTCTGTGACTGTGCAGGAGGGGGACGGCAGAGCTGACCCTTCATCTATGACCTTCTATGGGTGAGTAGTGGGCATGCTCTGTGACTGCAGGAGGGGGACGGGATACTGACCCTCACCTAATACCTTCTATGGGTGAGTAGTGGGCATGCTCTGTGACTGCAGGAGGGGGACGGGAGAAGCTGACCCCTCACCCATTACCTTCTATGGGTGAGCAGTGGGCATGCTCTGTGACTGCAGGAGGGGGACGGGAGAGCTGACCCTTCATCTATTACCTTCTATGGGTGAGCAGTGGGCATGCTCTGTGACTGTGCAGGAGGGGGACGGAGAGCTGACCCTTCATCTATTACCTTATATGGGTGAGTGGGCATGCTCTGTGACTGGCAGGAGGGGGACGAGAGACTGACCCCTTCATCTATTACCTTCTATGGGTGAGCAGTGGGCATGCTCTGTGACTGTGCAGGAGGTGGAGGGATTACTGACCCCTCACCTATTACCTTCTATGGGTGAGCAGTGGGCATGCTCTGTGACTGTGCAGGAGGGGGACTGGGAGAACTGACCCCTCACCTATTACCTTCTATGGGTGAGCAGTGGGCATGCTCTGTGACTGTGCAGGAGGGGGATTGGATAACTGACCCCTCATCTATTACCTTCTATGGGTGAGCAGTGGGCATGCTCTGTGACTGTGCAGGAGGGGGATTGGATAACTGACCCCTCATCTATTACCTTCTATGGGTGAGCAGTGGGCATGCTCTGTGACTGTGCAGGAGGGGGATTGGATAACTGACCCCTCATCTATTACCTTCTATGGGTGAGCAGTGGGCATGCTCTGCACCAATGTAGAAAGGCGATAGGCCGGCTCTTCTATCATGTATTGACTTAGGCTACTTTCACACTTGCGTTTTTTTGTGCTGCGTTTCGAGCGCACATGAAGCCATTAAAAAAACGCGTGCAAACGCTGTGATATTTAGTCGCATCAGCATGCGCATTTCGACAAAAAAACGCAGCGTTTGTCTGCGATTTCATGCGTTTTTGCATGCGTTTGCGTTTTTTTGGCGCATGGGTTGTCTATGTGTCACGGCTCTATCATCTCCGGCTCTATCATCTCCGGCTCTATCATCTCCGGCTCTATCATCTCCCTCCGGCTCTATCATGCGTTTTATTAAACAAGTTTTTAGACATTATTTACAGAAAAATCGCGTGCGTGCAAAAGCGCTGATGAGCGCAAAGCCATGCGCACGCCAGCGCCCCCATAGACTGCAATGTTAATTTTTGCGCATAGCATGCGCACACGTTTTTTTAAAGCGGTTGGGCGAAAAAAAAATGCAACTTGTAGCGTCTAGCGCGTATGGGCGCACACCGGGAAAATGAGCAGCGCACGACAAACGCACATGAACGCGTGCAAGCGCTAGACCCTGCGCCCGCCATGTTTAAGATAGGGGAACATTGCGCATGCGTCCGATAGCGCAAGATGCGCTGCGCGATAAAACGCAAGTGTGAAAGTAGCCTTACAGATCACAGACACAGAAGCACAGATAGCCTAGGGTGGGATAGCACCATGATGGCAATAGGGGCATGGCAGTAGAGTGCCCAGGACCCGAACACGGACCGCCATTGAATACAAAGACCAAGGGCACCCAGCACAGAAGGAGCCCCCATCAGAGAGTGGTGACCAGCAGCATCTGGCTACAATGTGGCCCCAGGCACAGGAGAATGGCCGGCAGCGCTCACCTTCTGCAGCTTGCCCTCCTTGTACGCCTTCTGATCCTTTATAATGTCCGGCAGGTACTTGGAGCAATATAAGGCCACCTCTTCACCTGGGGACCAAGGAGACAAATGAGAGAGCAATGCAAACAGGCTCACTACAGACAGACTCACCCCAGGGGGCCCGAGACCCACCCCTGCACACCCCAGGGGGCCCCAAAACAATGAGGCTGGGGCTCGCTGCCCCGCATGCCCTGGGGCCGAGATCCACCCCTTTACAAGCCCCGCACCATAATGACACAGGTACTCACCTCCGTGGCCGTCATACACCGAGAACATGGCCGTCTCACCATCCAACTCAGGGATGCAGTTATGGGCGTCCTGCGAGAGAGAAAAGGGGGATTAATATAAGGTGCCCAAATGAGTAGGAGGTACGAGGCACCGCACATACAGCGGATACAAAATCTACACACCCAAATAACATTACAGATTTTTTACTTATTAATAATCCTACATAAGTGCCATTTAACGATTTTTTTCCCCTTTAAATCGCTCCTGTCAGCAGGATTGTGCTCAGTGACTACAGGCAGTGTCAGGTCGGCACCATTATACTGATTACACTGATACGTGTCAGCAGGATTGTGCTCAGTGACTACAGACAGTGTCAGGTCGGCGCCATTATACTGATTACACTGATACCTGTCAGCAGGATTGTGCTCAGTGACTACAGTGTCAGGTCAGTGCCGTTATACTGATTACACTGATACGTGTCAGCAGGATTGTGCTCAGTGACTACAGACAGTGTCAGGTCAGTGCCGTTATACTGATTACACTGATACGTGTCAGCAGGATTGTGCTCAGTGACTACAGACAGTGTCAGGTCGGCACCGTTATACTGATTACACTGATACCTGTCAGCAGGATTGTGCTCAGTGACTACAGCCAGTGTCAGGTCAGTGCCGTTATACTGATTACACTGATACGTGTCAGCAGGATTGTGCTCAGTGACTACAGACAGTGTCAGGTCAGTGCCGTTATACTGATTACACTGATACCTGTCAGCAGGATTATGCTCAGTGACTACAGACAATGTCAGGTCAGTGCCGTTATACTGATTACACTGATACGTGTCAGCAGGATTGTGCTCAGTGACTACAGACATGTCAGGTCAGTGCCGTTATACTGATTACACTGATACGTGTCAGCAGGATTGTGCTCAGTGACTACAGACAGTGTCAGGTCGGGTGCCGTTATACTGATTACACTGATACTGTCAGCAGGATTGTGCTCAGTGACTACAGACAGTGTCAGGTCGGCCGTTATAATGATTACACTGATACCTGTCAGCAGGATTGTGCTCAGTAACTACAGTGTCAGGTCAGCACCGTTATAATGATTACACTGATACCTGTCAGCAGATTGTGCTCAGTGACTACAGTGTCAGGTCAGCACCGTTATAATGATTACACTGATACCTGTCAGCAAGATTGTGCTCAGTGACTACAGAGTGTCAGGTCGGAAACCGTTATATGATTACACTGATACCTGTCAGCAGGATTGTGCTCAGTGACTACAGACAGTGTCAGGTCAGGCTAGTTATACTGATTACACTGATACCTGTCAGCAGGATTGTGCTCAGTGACTACACAGTGTCAGGTCAGCCGTTATAACTGATTACACTGATACCTGTCAGCAGGATTGTGCTCAGTAACTACAGAGTGTCAGGTCAGCCCGTTATAATGATTACACTGATACCTGTCAGCAGGATTGTGCTCAGTGAACTACAGACAGTGTCAGGTCGCCCGTTATACTGATTACACTGATACCTGTCAGCAGGATTGTGCTCAGTGACTACAGTGTCAGGTCGCTACCGTTATAATGATTACACCGATACCTGTCAGCAGGATTGTGCTCAGTGACTACACAGTGTCAGGTCGCACCGTTATATGATTACACTGATACCTGTCAGCAGGATTGTGCTCAGTGACTACAGCCCAGTGTCAGGTCAGGCCGTTATACTGATTACACTGATACCTGTCAGCAGGATTGTGCTCAGTGACTACAGCAGTGTCATGTCAGCGCCGTTATACTGATTACACTGATACTGTCAGCAGGATTGTGCTCAGTGACTACAGACAGTGTCAGGTCAGCCGTTAAACTGATTACACGATACCTGTCAGCAGGATTGTGCTCAGTGACTACACAGTGTCAGGTCAGTGCCGTTATACATGATTACACTGATATCTGTCAGCAGGATTGTGCTCAGTGACTACAGACAGTGTCAGGTCAGCGCCGTTATACTGATTACACTGATACTGTCAGCAGGATTGTGCTCAGTGACTACAGACAGTGTCAGGTCAGTGCCGTTATAATGATTACACCGATACCTGTCAGCAGGATTGTGCTCAGTGACTACAGACAGTGTCAGGTCGGTGCCGTTATACTGATTACACGGATACCTGTCAGCAGAATTGTCAGCTTCCGAGGCTATGAATATCAGCCCGCAGCTTGCCATTACTGGCTATTAAAATAGGGGGACCCCCCAAAAAAATGACATGGGGTCCCCCAATAATTTTTAGCCAGAAAGGCTACGCAGACAACTGCGGGATGATATTCATAGTTCATAGCCTAGGAAGGGGCCATGGATACTGGCACAACCCCCTGGCTAAAAATACCAGCACACAGCCGCCCCAGAATTGGCGCATCTGTACAATGCGCCAATTCCGGCAGTTAGCCCCTTTTTTCCCACTCCCGTGTAGCGGTGGGATGAGGTAATAAGGGTTAATGTCACCTTGCTATTGTAAGGTGACATTAAGCCCGGTTAATAATTGAGAGGCGTCAGTAAGACACCAATCCATTATTAATCTTCTATTAATAAAGGGTTAAAAAAACAACACATAAGAATAAAGTATTTAAATTAAATAAAACACGGTTTTCATATTTTTATTGCACGCCTAATCCATGCGATGCCCTCGATCTCCGGTAATAAAAAGTAAAAAAATAAACCAACCGTATACTCCCTGTCCGACGCAGTTCAATTAATAACGAGTGTCCCACGACGATCTCCCCTATAGAACAGTGACATCAGGTGATGTCACTGCTCTATAGGGCCTCCCAGTGATGAACCGACAGTAGACAATGGCTCCTGCAGTGGGATACTTGTTAATCACTGGACTACGGCGGAAAGGTAAGTATAGGTCGTTTTATTATTTTATTTTTATTAGAGGAGATCGAGGGCTTCGGGGAATTAGGTGATTGGTGAGTATGTACGCTATGTTATGAGTTGTATGTTCTGTGTATGTAATGTATGTTTTGGTTTTTTTTACATTCAACACATTAGCCGGATGATGGGACTACTACTGTCCCATCATTGGCTAATGTGTCACTGTCAGTGTAGCAAGCATAGCCGGATGAGACTTGTAGTCCCATCGGATGATGCCTGCATACACATACATACACACACACAGCCCCGCAGACCCCCACACATACACATACACGCACACAGTCACCGCCCACACACTTTCCTCCTCCCGACCTGCAGCTAGGGGCGCTCAGCAGGCGGGGTGGGGGCTTGGCTGAGCCCGCCGGCTCAGCCAAAGAGCGGTGCTGCGCGGCTTTGGTGCGGGATTCGAATCCCCCGCCAAAGCCGCGCGGCACCGCTCATTGGCTGAGCCGCCCACTGGCTCAGCCAATGAGCGGTGCAAGATTTGAATCCTGCGCTGATCATTTGCTCAGCCGGAGAGCGGCTCAGCCAATGAGCGGTGCCGCGCAGTTTTGGCAGGGTATCTGAACCCCGCGCAGCACCACTCATCGTCTCAGCCAATAAGCCGTGCCACGCGGCTTTGGCGGGGGATTTGATTCCCGCGCAGCTTTGGCGGGAGATTTGATTCCCGCGCAGCTTTGGCGGGGGATTTGATTCCCGCGCAGCTTTGGCGGGGGATTTGATTCCCGCGCAGCTTTGGCGGGGGATTTGATTCCCGACGCAGCTTTGGCGGGGGATTTGATTCCCGAGCAGCTTTGGCGGGGGATATTCCAGCACTTTGCGGGATTGTTCCGAGCAGCTCAGCCAATGAGCGGTGCCGCACGGCTTTGGCGGGGGATTTGAGTCCTGAGCAGCTCAGCCAATGAGCGGTGCCGCACGGCTTTGGCGGGGGATATGAATAACGGCCACCATATCGGAACACCCATAACTTGGGTGTTCCAATATGGCAGTCGGCGTAGTTCCGGCCGCGGTGCATTGTGAAAGCGACACAAGCGCCGGAAGTTGTGACAGAGTCCATTGGTAATTATATATTAGATTGCTTCTGTCTTCTGTTTGCCTAAATGTTTTTTTTTGTGTGTTTTTCGGTTAAAACTTGGCAAAGACAAATTTCTCAGCAGATGTCAGGAATCTTATTATCCTGCGAGTGACGCCAGGTAAAAGCCATAAAGAGGAGCGAAGGGATAGAACCGCCCTGATGTCACAGAGAGAGAAACAGACAGTTATGGAACCGCTGACACTAGACGTGGACGACACAGAAGACCTCCTCCGAAGGGGACCACATTATGAAGACGGCAGGATCTGATGTCCAGAAAGTGCTGGGCAGATATCGCACGAAAGGAAGGAGGTATATGGGGGCAGTGAGCCACAGACTGTGGGCGCCGGCTCAGTGCTGCCGGTGACTGAGGTCCAGTCCAGAAGACTCATCTCTGCTAAGAACCGGAAGGTCTGACTTCAATTTCCAAAGAATACGGCCAAAGGAAAGATTGCTCTAAGGTGTTGTGGTCAGACTAACACAAGTGCAATCTGTTTGGTAGTGATGGCAAGCACCATATATATCGCTTAATTGGAAAACGCCTACAGTGAAACATGGTGGAGGTAATGTCATGGTTTGGAGCTGGGGTTCTCCATCAGCCATTGGCCCTCTGCACAGAACTGATGGAAAGACGGATTTTGGTAAGAACTTACCTGTAAAATCCTTTTCAGCGAAGAAGGAAGGGAGACACACTAGACATTACTAGTGGGTAGGCGGAGCCCAGATGAGATAGACACCTCAGATTAAAAAGAGTGTTGACCGGCCCCTCCAGCTCGGGCTCCTCCTACTGAGCTCTCCAGTTGTACCAAGTTTAAGGAAGAGCAATATCACCAGCGGAGCAACATAACCCCTTCTGAAGGACTTCAGAAAATAAAACACAAAAATACAGGTTATGCATGCATGTAGGCAAAAATCACACAGTTCCAGGTACTACTCACTGGACCTGACCACTGCGATGAGCTGGCGATGCTGGAACAGAGCCTTAGCGCGTCGACCTCAGCCCAGATAATCGCTATCAGAGAAGGGTCACGCCGCATCTGAAAAACAACAACACACTTCTGCCATGGGAGGGATGTGTGTCTCCCTTCCTTCTTCGCTGAAAAGGATTTTACAGGTAAGTTCTTACCAAAATCCGTCTTTCAGCTGCAGATGAAGGAAGGGAGACACACTAGACAATTACTAGTGGGACGTCCCAAAGCAGTCCAAAAACTAGGGTGGGAAAAAAACCAAAAAAGGCAGAATCCCAACAACCTAGATAAATGCGCAACAGGCGCCAAATACAAGTTAACTAGAACTTTAAACTACGGCCACATGCAGGACCCTACGTCCTAAGGCCGCATCAACAGAAACACTGACGTCCACCTTAAAAAACCTTATAAACGTGTGGACAGAAAGCCAGGTCGCCGCTCGGCAGAGCTGAGCTGCCGAGGCCCCTTGATGAAAGGCCCACGAGGAAGCCACAGCCCTCGTGGAGTGAGCTCGAATCTTAATCGGGCAAGGTTCGCTTTTAAGTCGGTAAGCCTCCAAAAAGGCCGACCGAATCCAACGAGCTATAGAGTCCTTGGAAGCTCGTTTACCACGCCAACGACCTGCTGGAATCACAAACAGAGAGTTTGACTTCCGTAAACCTTGAGTAACAGTCAAAAAGAACTTCAAAGCCCGCACCAAATCCAATGCGTGCAAGGCCCGTTCCTTCGCATTCCTTGGCCTCGGACAAAGAGAGGGCAACACAATATCCTGGTTAACATGAGATTGCGACACCACCTTAGGTAAGAAGTCGCTCCGTGTGCGTAGCACTACACGATCCGGGTGAAAACTCCAGGAAGGGAGGCGAGCAAGAAAGAGCCGCCAACTCAGGAACCCTTCTCAAAGAGGTGACCGCCACTAGGAAGGAAACCTTCCAAGAGAGCAAAGAAAAACAAAGTCCATAAGCTCAAAAGGCCCATGTTGAAGAGCCTCCAAAACAAGGTTGAGACGCCAAGGAGACACAGGCGCCTTCCGCGGTGGAAACTGGCGGGTTACTCCGCGAAAAAAGGAACGCACGTCCCTACGCGAGGCGATAGCCTTTCGGAACCGCAAGGACAGAGCAGAAACCTGACCCCTCAGGGTGCTCACTGCCAAACCCTTGTCCAGCCCGAATTGCAGGAAGCCAACAAATTGGGAATGGAAAAAAATCCTCGGATTCCTTGAAGAACCCGAACACCACGAAAAGAAGGCTTCCCAAGTCTTGTGGTAAATTCTATGTAGTAGCCGGACCTCTGGCCGCTCGCAAATTGGCAATGACTTCGGCTGAAAAACCTCGACGAGTCAATATTTCGGTCTCAAGAGCCACGCCGTCAAACGCAGAGACTTCAGGTCCGGATGACGAACGGGCCCTTGGGTTAACAGGTCCGGGCGAAGAGGAAATGGAAATGACGGTGCCGCCAGGAGTGACACCAGTGTCGAGAACCACGTTCTCCTTGGCCAATCTGGGGCTATCACTATAGCCGAGATTCTCTCTAGTCTGATCCGACAGAGTACCAGAGGAAGCAAAGAAATCGGCGGGAACACATAGATTAGTGTGAATCAGTCCAACGGAGCCACTAGAGCATCCACCGCTACAGCCTTCGGATCCTTGTACCTGGACATGAATGTCGGTAACTTGGCATTGAACCTGGATGCCATCAGATCCACTTGGGGAGTTCCCCAACGGGAGCACAGCAGTGCAAAAATTTTCGGATGAAGACTCCATTCTCCGGATCCAACTTCCCGCAACTTAGAAAGTCCGTCGTGATATTCTGAACTCCTGGCATGTGGATCGCAGAGATGGCTGGAACTCTGGTCTCTGCCCATATCAGGATCCGAGATACCTCCACCATGAGTCTGGAACTCCTTGTCCCGCCTTGGTGATTGATATATGCGACCGCCGTCGCATTGTCTGTCTGCATTCGGACAGGCAGACCGCTTAAAGGGACCGTCCAGTGTTGGAGGCAAAAGAAAAATCGCCCTAAATTCGAGGATGTTGATCGGCAAGACAGAATTTTCCGACGACCATACTCCTTGAGTCCAGAGATCGTTCCAGACACCCCCCTCAGCCTGTCAGGCTGGCATCGGAGGTTATGACCGACCACTTCGGAGGAAGGAAAAACTTCCCCAAGGATAACTCTTTCGGACGTATCCACCATCTTAGAGACTCTCGTACTTTGTGGGAGATGATAACACTGCAATCCAGTGAGGTCTGCGACCGATCCCAGCGGTTCAGAATGAACTTTTGGAAAGCCCTGGAATGAAATTGGGCAAACGGAAGTACCTCCATTGAAGCCACCATCAACCCCAGAAGACGCATACATCTTCGAAGGGACATTGCTGTTGAAGGCTTCATCACCCGTGCATGTCGAAAGAGACATGCTTGCTTGTCTGGAGGCAGGGACACCACTGCTCGTACCGTGTCAAAATGCATCCCCAAAAACAGAATTGATTGTGACGGTTCCAGAGACGACTTCTCCCAATTGACCAGCAACCCGAAATCCTCCAGGAGCTGAAGGGATAGACTGCGAGCCGTCACCGCCTCCTCCTTTGAGGATGCCACAATCCAAAGGTCGTCCAGGTAGGGAAGAATCATGACCCCCTGTCTTCGTAGTATTGCCCTGAGAGGCGCCAGAATTTTTGTAAAAACTCTGGGCGCTGAGGCCAAACCGAATGGCAGAGCCACAAACTGGTAATGGTCCTGACCTATGGCAAAACGAAGATAACGTTGGTGAGCCCTTCCGATTGGAACGTGCAAATGAGCGTCTGCGAATGTCGATTGACACCAAAGAGTCGTTCTGCGACAAGGCTGCCATAACGGAGCGAAGCGACTCCATGCGAAATTTTTGGGTGTGGACATGCCGATTCAATCTTTTGAAATCCAGGATGTGGCGAGATTTGTCCTCCTTTTTGGGGACCACAAAGAGGTTGGAATAAAACCCTCTTCCCCGGCCCTCTGGTGGGAACGGTACCATCACACCCTTCTGCAGAAAAGAGTCGACTTCTCACAGTAGAGCGGCACATAGCTCGGGCTCTGACGGAAAGCGAGATTGGTAAAAAAAACTGTCCGGGGGTCGAGAAGAAAACTCTATGAAGTGGCCTGACGACACACCCCGCGTCACCCAGGTGTCCGGAACGCGGGAAACCCAAGTCAATTTGAATAGAAGCAGGCGACCCCCCACTCGATAGCCCTCGAGTGGAAACCTGGCGTCAATCTGTTTTAGCGGGTTTTTTTTTTTGTCAGATTCCCGCTTGTCTTGACGGAAACTTTGTTTCCAGGGAGAGCGAGATTTCTGAGAGGTCTTTTTTCCTGAAAAAGAGGGACGACCCGATCCCCAAGAAGGCTGACCGAAACGTCCCCTGGACCGAAAGGATTGCCGACACTACCGGCACTAGTCCTGCCAGACGCAGAAGTCACAGCTCTGCGCTGAGGTTAAACCGTTTCCTTTGCCTTTGCGATCAGCTCCGTGCGGTCAGGCTCAAATAACTGACCACCTTGTAAGTTAAAGATAGCAAACCCTGCTTGGAAACCGCGTCCCCGGTCCACTGTCTAAACCACAGTGCTCTTCTGACTGTGACCGCAGAGGATTGCGCCCTGGACAGCAGTGACGCAGTATCCTCCACAACTTGAAAAGCCCATCTACTTCGATAGAGGGGATCCATCTTACCACGCGTCCGTAGACGGCCCAACCGGTTAAGGGAAGCTTTACAAGCACATATGGACTCTAATACTGAATCCATAGACCCGCGGCCTCGTAGATGGATTTTGCTGCCATCTACGTTTTTCTGTCCAGCGGATCCTGCAGACTCGCCTTCCCTTTAACGGGAAGATTTTGCTAAGCTGGGATAAAGGGACATTCACTTCAGGAGGAATTCAATTATCAATCAATCAACTCCGTAGAACACGGATACAGTGTCTCAATTATCTGGACACAGGCGCTCCTTCTCCACTGTCCCATTAAGCTCATCCAGTGATGGTAAAGCTGATCGCGACTGAAAACATCTGGGCCGACTTACCAGGACGTCCAGTTACCTCCTCCGGTAACTTAACGCCTCCAATAAAAGCCTCTTTACGGCCCAAAAGAGGCAGAGTGTCCCTTTGCCGATCCTCCTCTTATGCGGAAGGAAGGCACCGGCTTGTGTCGCTTCTCTGAGAGGATCTAGCTGACACTCAATAATCTAGAAAGACAGACAGGCCATCCATAAAAACTAGCGAGGGCCTCCATTTTGACACCACTGGAACCTCCGACCGCTGCGCTTGACGCCGTCGAGGTCTGCGTGTCAGATATGCGAGACTGATCCTGTAGCAGATCTGGGAGACGGTCTCTGACCTTGCACAGTATACGGCAGGTTAAAGTGCGTTTCTTTAAAGAAAAAAAGAACGCTGAAGGGTTAAAGCTCTTAAAGAGAGAGCTACCCCAGCTGTCCCTCATTAAGAGTTAACCGCCTAAGAAAGGGTTAAAGTCGCAGACTCCCCACACCTTGATAAAGAAAAGGGTGTGCGAGCCCTCAGTGCCTCTATAAGGCAGCAGCTGCAGGACAGCTATGCCACACTAAAGAAAATTCAACAAGATCGCTAAAAAAAAAAAATTGCGCTGTTTTGTAGATTGTAATGAACGCCAAAGTCATTAAGGGGATCGCTAACCGCTTATGTGTTGTCAATGAGATCGCCCAGATTGGCAGCTACTAGCGACCTTAAAAATGATCACACAAACGATCGCATAATATGCGCCGTTCTCGGGATCGTTTGGAAAAAATAGTGGCAATAATAATATTGCAGGCTCCCCACAACCTTTTTATGAAAATGGTGTGCGAGCCCCTTATGTGATAACCGCTGCAGGCAGCGCAGTCTGTCACCATTAGTGCCTCAGAAAGGCGCCCGCGCTGTGGGGTGAGGGGGTTAAACTTCTGCCCTGCAGGTAGAAGCTACTCACCCAGCTGGTCGCGGTGCAGCGCTTGCCGGGAGGGGAGACGATGTCAGCCACTGCTTATAATGGCCGCTGCGCCGTGTCTCCGTGTGCTTCATGAGAGAAGCCGGAAATGGAGACTGCCGTAAAGAGCGCGCTCAGAGCGGCGCGAAATTCAAATAAAAAAGCGCGCAGCTCCTCTCTCCCGTTCTCTATGTCCTGCAGGCATCTACCTGCGGACAAAAAACACAAGTCACCGCATGTATACTGTAACAGCGCTGCCGCAGCAGTCGCTGAAATCACTCACACACATAATAAAAATGTGGGTACTCACCAGCCGAAGCGCCACAGGACCCCCAGGGGTTTCTGGCGCTATGCCCATGCTTCCCCCCAGGGCGGGGATCGCAGTGACCCTGATGCGCGGTTTGCGTCCCCGCCAGGGAAGCCATCCTCATCCCCCCGGGCCGGCAGGGTTCTGCAGGGACCACCATACAGGGTAATACAGATCCGCCAAGGGAGAGGTTGGGGTCCAGCAGCGCTGAGACCCCTGAGACCTCTAAACCACATTTGGTGAGTCCAAGTCTCTTGTCCGATAAAAAATAATAAAATCTTCTGAGGAGCTGCTTCCAGCAGCGACCATCCTCTGAGACCTCAAATTGAAAACTGGAGAGCTGAGTAGGAGGAGCCCGAGCTGGAGGGGCCGGTCAACACTCTTTTTAATCTGAGGTGTCTATCCTATCTGGGCTCCGCCTACCCACTAGTAATGACTGTGGCTCTCTTCCTTCCATCTGCAGCTGAAATATGAATGCTGCTATGTACATTGAAATACTGGAGAATGTAATGCCGCCACATGGTAACAGCAGAGTAGGCCGCGGCTGGAATCTCCAGCAAGACCATAATCCTAAGCACACCTCCAACTTGGTCAAAAATTGGTCAGCGAAGAAAAATGTTCCCTGTTGCAATGTCTGAGCCAATCTCCTGATTTTCACCCTGTAGAGAACCTTGAGGAGTTAGGGCCACGAGTTGGGGCCCGTACACAAAGCAATATGTAGATTTGCACACGGAATGGAGCGAGACCCCTCAGGATGTCTTATACCCCGATGGTCGGCGCAGTAGTAAAGCGAGAGGTTATGCTACGTGGTAACAACGAATCACTCTCCATGTTGTGAGCAATAAATCGTAGCTGCAGAACTTTTGGCCGTCAGTTTTCTGTCATCATATGTCCGTACCGATGACCTAAAGCATTGTGGTCACTAGTCAGGCCTGGTACGATGACAACTTCATGACCTTTCAATTCATCACCAGGAAAAGGGCAACAACAACCAGACAGGAGGAATCTCACTTCATAAAAAAAAAAAAAACTTGTAGTCGCCGCCGTAGTAGTCAGCGCTCGGCTGCCATCATTTGGAACAATTCTGATCATCCCCTGAGAAAGCGTTGCATTTTCTGGACCGTAATCAGCTGACAACACAGCAAAGGATCTCACTGTGGAAAGTTATCAGTCAGAGATAAGAACATTTTCCAGGCAGCAGATCTACCAAAGACACTGAAGAGGTCACCAAGAAGGGGCTGAAATCCCGCCCAACAGTGACATTACCCAGAACTGGACTCCCCAAAACAATGATCAAAGAAAATGTTGCAGGAGGCAAGAGACGACAGCAACATTAGAGGAGCTGCAGGAATCTGTCCAGTCCTGGTTGTGTCCGGCTTGTGACCACAATCTCCGTATTCTCCATATCTCCGGCCTGTGGGGTCGGGGAGAAGACGGAGTCTTTTCTTACATACACTGCTCAAAAAAACAAGAGGAACACAAACATCAGAATATAACTACAAGTAAATCAAACTTCTGTGAAATCAGACTGTCCTCTTAGGAAGCAACACTGATTGACAATCAATTTCACATGCTGTTGTGCAAATGGAATAGACAACAGATGGAAATTATTGGCAATTATCAAGACCCCCTCAATAAAGGAGTGGTTCTGCAGGTGGGGACCACAGACCACATCTCAGTACCAATGCTTTCTGGCTGATGTTTTGGTCACTTTTGAATGTAGGTTGTGCTTTTCACACTCGTAGTAGCATGAGACGGACTCTACAACCCACACAAGTGGCTCAGGTAGTGCAGCTCACCCAGGATGGCACATCAATGCGAGCTGTGGCAAGCTTTGCTGTGGCTGTCAGCGTAGTGTCCAGAGGCTGGAGGAGCTACCAGGAGACAGGCCAGTATACCAGGAGACGTGGAGGGGGCCGTCGAAGGGCGACAACCCAGCAGCAGGACCGCTACCTCTACCTTTGTGCAAGGAGGAACAGGAGGAGCACTGCCAGAGCCCTGCAAAATGACCTCCAGCAGGCCACAAATGTGCATGTGTCTGCACAAACGGTTAGAAACCGACTCCATGAGGATGGTGTGAGTGCCCGACGTCCACAGATGGGGGTTGTGTTCACAGCCCGACACCGTGCAGGAAATTGGCATTTTCCACAGAACACCAGGATGGGCAAATTCGCCACTGGTGCCCTGTGCTCTTCACAGATGAAAGCAGGTTCACACTGAGCACATGTAACAGATGTGACAGAGTCTGGAGACGCCGTGGAGAGCGATCTGCTGCCTGCAACATCCTTCAGCATGACCGGTTTGGCAGTGGGTCAGTAATGGTGTGGGGTGGCATTTCTTTGGAGGGCCGCACAGACCTCCATGTGCTCACCAGAGGTAGCCTGATTGCCATTAGATACCGAGATGAGATCCTCAGACCCCTTGTGAGACCATATGCTGGTGCGGTTGGCCCTGGGTTCCTCCTAATGCAGGACAATGCCAGACCTCATGTGGCTGGAGTGTGTCAGCAGTTCCTGCAAGATGAAGGCGTTTGAGGACTGGCCCGCCCGTTCCCCAGACTTGAATCCGATTGAGCATATCTGGGACATCACGTCTCACTCCATCCACCAACACCACAGACTGTCCAGGAGTTGGCGGATGCTTTAGCCCAGGTCTGGGAAGAGATCCCTCAGGAGACCATCCGCCGCCTCATCAGGAGCATGCCCAGGCGTTGTAGGGAGGTCATACAGGCACGGGGGAGGTCATACAGGCACGTGGAGGTCACACACACTACTGAGCATCATTTTGACTTGTTTTAAGGACATTACATTCCACATTAATTTTGTGTGTGACTCCAAATCCAGGCCTTCATTGGTTAATAACTTTCCATTGATGATTTTTGTGTGATTTTGTTGTCAGCACATTCAACTTTGTACAGAACAAAGTATTCAATGAGAATATTTCATTTATTCAGATCTAGGATGTTATTTCAGTGTTCCCTTTACTCTTTTGAGCAGTGTATAAATCCTCCGGGCCGGAGAGGTTTTGCCAGAACCAGAAACGTGACCCATCTGATGAGACCGAGGAGGACCTCTGTGGCCGTAATTCCAGAAGACACAAAGCTGACACCGGTCATCAACAGAAGACCACCATCCCCACAGTGAGGCATGGTGAAGGCAGAATTGGACTCTAGGGCTAGTTTTCAGAAGCTGCACCTGGGCCTTTAGCCAAGGGGGAGGGAATTATGGACAGAACAAATATCAAACTCTAGACTTCTTATATCAGGGAGGGCAGGCAGCGGCTCGGGACACGCAAAGTTCAGTTACTGGCTATTATGCCGTTATAACGGATCTTAAGAATCTTCAATAAACAGTTTTATGGGATTCTGGAGCTGGATCCTTTTATCTTCATTTGATGCAAAGCTCAGTGATACAGGGGTGTGCAGACTTTCCCAATCAGGCAGGGCTCAGTTATACAGGGGTGTGCAGACTTCCCCCCCTTCAAGCAGGGCTCAGTGATACAGGGGTGTGCAGACTTCCCCTCAGGCAGGGCTCAGATACAGGGGTGTGCAGACTTCCCCCCCTCAGCCAGGGCTCAGTGATACAGGGGTGTGCAGACTTCTTCCCCCCCCTCAGGCAGGGCTCAGTTATACAGGGGTGTGCAGACTTCCCCCCCTCAGGCAAGACTCAATGATACACGGGTGTGCAGACTTCCCCTCTCAGGCAGGGCTCAGTGATACACGGGTGTGCAGACTTCCCCTCAGGCAGGGCTCAGATACAGGGGTGTGCAGACTTCCCCCTCCCCGCAGGCAGGGCTCAGTGATACATGGGTGTGCAGACTCCCCCCCCCCGCAGCCTCAGAGCTGATACAGGGTGGCAGACTCCCCCCCCCCTCAGGCAAGACTCATGATACACGGGTGCGCAGACTTCCCCTCTCAGCAGGGCTCAGTGATACACGGGTGCGCAGACTTCCCCCTCAGGCAGGGCTCAGTGATACACGGGTGTGCAGACTTCCCCTCCAGGCTCAGGAACAGGTGGCGACTTCCCTCAGCAGGGTAGTGATACAGGGTTGTGCAGACTTTCCCCCCCCCCCCCCTCAGGCAGGGCTCAGTGATACAGGGTTGTGCAGACTCCCCCCCCCCCTCAGGCAGGGCTCAGTGATACAGGGGTGTGCAGACTTCCCCCTCAGGCAGGGTTCAGTGATACAGGGGTGTGTCAGAGTTTCCCCCTCAGACAGGGCTCAGTGTTCAGGGGTGTGCAGACTTTCCCCCTCAGACAGGGCTCAGTGATACAGGGGTGTGAGACTTTCCCCCTCAGACAGGGTCAGTGATAGCAGGGGTGTGTAGACTTTCCCCCTCAGGACAGGGCAGTGATACAGGGGTGTGCAGACTTTCACCCCAGCTCAGTGAACCAGGGGTGTGCAGACTTTCCCCCTCAGGTGGTCGGCAGGGGTGTGCAGACTTTCCCCCTCAGTGACACAGGGGTGTGCAGACTTCCCCTCAGTGACACAGGGGTGTGCAGACTTCCCCCTCAGTGACACAGGGGTGTGCAGACTTCCCCCTCAGTGACACAGGGGTGTGCAGACTTCCCCCTCAGTGACACAGGGGTGTGCAGACTTCCCCCTCAGTGACACAGGGGTGTGCAGACTTCCCCCTCAGTGACACAGGGGTGTGCAGACTTCCCCCTCAGTGACACAGGGGTGTGCAGACTTCCCCCTCAGTGACACAGGGGTGTGCAGACTTCCCCCTCAGTGACACAGGGGTGTGCAGACTTCCCCCTCAGTGACACAGGGGTGTGCAGACTTCCCCCTCAGTGACACAGGGGTGTGCAGACTTCCCCCTCAGTGACACAGGGGTGTGCAGACTTCCCCCTCAGTGACACAGGGGTGTGCAGACTTCCCCCTCAGTGACACAGGGGTGTGCAGACTTCCCCTCAGTGACACAGGGGTGTGCAGACTTCCCCTCAGTGATCAGGCCGGCGTTAAGGTCAGGCAGACCAGGCAGCTGCCTACAGCCCCCGCTCCCCCAGCTAGCGGCACATCACACAGCCGCTATGGGGCCCGTGAGCCAGGGGGGCCCGCCTGCCCCCAGCACTGACTCCCCCTGCCGCCGCATTGAACTATACCGGCGTCATCATAGACGCCAGTACAGTTCAAAGCAATGATGGAGGAGAGAGCTTCAGCTGACTCCCTCCCTCTCCCATCATTCCCCGCTCTGCCTCTGACACACAGCGGGTGCACGATGCGATGACGTCACTGTGTGCCAGACAGTGCAGGCTGAGCCAGGAGACAGCCGGGAGCAGCGCGGGCACGAGGAGAGGCGAGGAGTGTGTTTTTTTTTTAAATGGAACAGTGAGTAATGGACTATGGAGCCATTCTAGGGAGAGGAGGTCTTATATACCGTGTGGGGCTGCGCGGTATACCGTGTGGTGCTGGCGTATACCGTGTGGTGCTGCGCGTATACCGTGTGGTGCTGTGCGGTATACCGTGTGGTGCTGTGCGGTATACCGTGTGGTGCTGTGCGTATACATGTGGTGCTGTGCTATAAATCATGTGGTGCTGTGGTATATACCATGTGGTGCTGTGGTATATACCATGTGGTGCTGTGGTATATACCATGTGGTGCTGTGGTATATACCATGTGGTGCTGTGGTATATACCATGTGGTGCTGTGGTATATACCATGTGGTGCTGTGGTATATACCATGTGGTGCTGTGGTATATACCATGTGGTGCTGTTGTCAAGGTAAAATATAATTTTCTACTATACTTTTATATTTATAGTGTGTATATGTATTTTGTAAACACTAAGTTTCCCTTAAATGATATTATTCAGATTGAAACTTATTTTAGGACAATGTTAGTATCTGCTGGTGTTTGTCTCCATCTTGTGTCCTATCACTGTATTACACTAAATTGAACTAGGATCTACTGAAATGCCCCCACCTTTGGAGAATTGAGGAAACACATGATACACGAGAACAATAGAATCTTTCTTCAAGAAACGAAACTGAGGATGACAACACATCAAGGAGGACTTAGAAGAAGATCTAAGGACCAATTAGGATGATCAGATGCTGAATGTGTACATATATAGACATGATTCAGCATATCTCTTTCTCCTCAATCCCGCCTTTACTCCACCCCAATATTCTGTGTATGTAATCTTATGTACGTGAATAAAAAGTTCAGTGCTTACTGGAGATGGCCGCCTAATAGCACCATTTTCTTTAGGGCACGTTCTGAAGTCTGAACCAGCGTATTGCCTGATTCATTCTCGGTCGACCCGTGCTCTTAGTCTAATTTGGAGTGACTGGAGGATGAGTGGTTTGTCGTTACGACCCCATGACATTGTGGTATATACCATGTGGTGCTGTGGTATATACCATGTGGTGCTTGTGGTATATACCATGTGGTGCTGTGGTATATACACTGGTGGTGCTGTGGTATATACCATGTGGTGCTGTGGTATATACCATGTGGTGCTGTGGTATATACCATGTGGTGCTGTGGTATATACCATGTGGTGCTGTGCGTATATACCATGTGGTGCTGTGTCTGTATACCATGGTACTGTGCGTATACCATGTGGGCTGTGCATATACCATTGTGGTGCTGTATACCATGGAACTGTGCTGTATATTCCATGTGTGTGCTGTGCTGTTGTACCATGTGGCTGTGTTATAAACCATGAGGGGGTACATTATACATTATTGTATGGGGGAGGATGTTTTATAATATGGGTGGCTAAATTATATTCTATGGGGAGGTGTGCTGTATTATATTCTATTCGGGGCTACATTATATTCTATGGGCGGGCTGTATTATATTATATTCTATGAGGGGGCTACATTACACTATATGAGGAGGCTACATTGTATTCTATGGGGGCTGCATTATACTATATGAGGAGGGCTACATTGTATTCTATCGAGGGGCTACATTATACTATATAAGGGGCTGCATTATATTCAATGGGGGGCTGCATTATACTCTGAGGGGGCTGCCATATATTCTATGGAGGGACTGCATTATATTCTATGGGGGTTACATTATATTGTATGGCGGGGCTGCATTATACTCTGTGGGGTGGCTGCATTATACTGTATTGAGGACTATGGGGAATACATTTTACTATATGAAGCACTATGGGGTGCATTATACTATGGGAAGTGAATTGTACTACATGGATGACTGGCGGTGTATTATACTATATGGAGGACTATGAGGAGTGTATAATACTATATGGAGGACTATGAGGAGTGTATTATACTATATGGAGGACTATGGGGCATATTATATTATATGGAGGACTATGGGGCATATTATATTATATGGAGGACTGGCGGTGTATTATACTATATGGAGGACTATGAGGAGTGTATTATACTATATGGAGGACTATGAGGAGTGTATTATACTATATGGAGGACTATGAGGAGTGTATTATACTAAATGGAGGACTATGAGGAGTGTATTATACTATATGGAGGACTATGAGGAATGTATTATATTATATGGAGGACTATGGGGCACATTATATTATATGGAGGACTATGGGGCATATTATATGGAGGACTATGGGGAGTGTATTATACTATATGTTGGACTATGAGGAGTGTATTATACTATATGGAGGACTATGAGGAGTGTATTATACTATATGGAGGACTATGAGGAGTGTATTATACTATATGGAGGACTATGAGGAGTGTATTATACGATATGATGGACTATGAGGAGTGTATTATACGATATGTTGGACTATGAGGAGTGTATTATACTATATGGAGGACTATGGGGAGTGTATTATACTATATGGAGGACTATGAGGAGTGTATTATACTATATGGAGGACTATGAGGAGTGTATTATACTATATGGAGGACTATGAGGAGTGTATTATACATATGTTGGGACTATGAGGAGTGTATTATACGATATGTTGGACTATGATGGAGTGTATTATATATATGGAGGACTATGAGGAGTGTATTATACTATATGTTGGACTATGGGGGAGTGCATTATACTATATGTTGGACTATGAGGAGTGTATTATACTATATGTTGGACTATGAGGAGTGTATTATACTATATGGAGGACTATGGGGAGTGTATTATACTATATGTTGGACTATGAGGAGTGTATTATACTATATGGAGGACTATGAGGAGTGTATTATACTATATGGAGGACTATGGGGAGTGTATTATACTATATGGAGGACTATGGGGCATATTATATTATATGGAGGACTATGGGGCATATTATATTATATGGGGGACTATGAGGAATGTATTATATTATATGGAGGACTATGGGGCACATTATATTATATGGAGGACTATGGGGCATATTATATGGAGGACTATGGGGCATATTAATATGGAGGACTATGGGAGTGTATTATACTATATGTTGGACTATGAGGAGTGTATTATACTATATGTTGGACTATGAGGAGTGTATTATACTATATGGAGGACTATGGGAGTGTATTATACTATATGTTGGACTATGAGGAGTGTATTATACTATATGGAGGACTATGAGGAGTGTATTATACTATATGGAGGACTATGGGGAGTGTATTATACTATATGGAGGACTATGGGGCATATTATATTATATGGAGGACTATGGGGCATATTATATTATATGGAGGACTATGAGGAATGTATTATATTATATGGAGGACTATGGGGCACATTATATTATATGGAGGACTATGGGGCATATATATGGAGGACTATGGGCATATTATATGGAGGACTATGGGGAGTGTATTATACTATATGTTGGACTATGAGGAGTGTATTATACTATATGGAGGACTATGAGGAGTGTATTATACTATATGGAGGACTATGAGGAGTGTATTATACTATATGGAGGACTATGAGGAGTGTATTATACTATATGGAGGACTATGAGGAGTGTATTATACGATATGTTGGACTATGAGGAGTGTATTATACGATATGTTGGACTATGAGGAGTGTATTATACTATATGGAGGACTATGGGGAGTGTATTATACTATATGGAGGACTATGAGGAGTGTATTATACTATATGGAGGACTATGAGGAGTGTATTATACGATATGTTGGACTATGAGGAGTGTATTATACGATATGTTGACTATGAGGAGTGTATTATACTATATGGAGGACTATGAGGAGTGTATTATACTATATGTTGGACTATGGAGAGTGCATTATACTATATGTTGGACTATGAGGAGTGTATTATACTATATGTTGGACTATGAGGAGTGTATTATACTATATGGAGGACTATGGGGAGTGTATTATACTATATGTTGGACTATGAGGAGTGTATTATACTATATGGAGGACTATGAGGAGTGTATTATACTATATGGAGGACTATGGGGAGTGTATTATACTATATGGAGGACTATGGGGCATATTATATTATATGGAGGACTATGGGGCATATTATATTATATGGAGGACTATGGGGCATATTATATTATATGGAGGACTATGGGGCACATTATATTATATGGAGGACTATGGGGCACATTATATTATATGGAGGACTATGGGGCACATTATATTATATGGAGGACTATGGGGCACATTATATTATATGGAGGACTATGGGGCACATTATATTATATGAGGACTATGGGGCACATTATATTATATGGAGAACTATGGGGCACATTATATTATATGGAGGACTATGGGGCACATTATATTATATGGAGGACTATGGGGCACATTATATTATATGGAGGACTATGGGGCACATTATATTATATGGAGGACTATGGGGCACATTATATTATATGGAGGACTATGGGGCACATTATATTATATGGAGGACTATGGGGCACATTATATTATATGGAGGACTATGGGGCACATTATATTATATGGAGGACTATGGGGCACATTATATTATATGGAGGACTATGGGGCACATTATATTATATGGAGGACTATGGGGCACATTATATTATATGGAGGACTATGGGGCACATTATATTATATGGAGGACTATGGGGCACATTATATTATATGGAGGACTATGGGGCACATTATATTATATGGAGGACTATGGGGCACATTATATTATATGGAGGACTATGGGGCACATTATATTATATGGAGGACTATGGGGCACATTATATTATATGGAGGACTATGGGGCACATTATATTATATGGAGGACTATGGGCACATTATATTATATGGAGGACTATGGGGCACATTATATTATATGGAGGACTATGGGGCACATTATATTATATGGAGGACTATGGGGCACATTATATTATATGGAGGACTATGGGGCACATTATATTATATGGAGGACTATGGGGCACATTATATTATATGGAGGACTATGGGGCACATTATATTATATGGAGGACTATGGGGCACATTATATTATATGGAGGACTATGGGGCACATTATATTATATGGAGGACTATGGGGCACATTATATTATATGGAGGACTATGGGGCACATTATATTATATGGAGGACTATGGGGTATATTATATTATATGGAGGACTATGGGGCACATTTTCTTATATGGAGGACTATGGGGTATAAACTGCAGATGTGCTGCAGATAACATGATACTGTATGGGGATCTGTTAGTGATTGTTCTGTCCCCATCATTCTTTCTCAGACGGTGGAAAACAAGTGTTGAACGATTTCAGTATTGTTGATCGCACTCATTTAGCGGCCTGAAAATACAACCGAAAAAAACAAAATGCTTCTGTGTGATGTGCAATATGTCAGCATGTGGGGCCCCATTTTGAGTAAAACCTGCCCTGTCAGTGATACAGGGTGTGCAGACGTTCCCCTCAGTGATGCAGGGGTGTGCAGACTTTCCCCCTCAGTGAGACAGGGGTGTGCAGACTTTCCCCCTCTGACGCAGGGGTGTGCAAGCCTTCTCCCTCTGGCAGGGCTGTTACAGGGGTGTGCAGACGTTCCCCCTCAGTGATGCAGGGGTGTGCAGACTTTCCCCCCCAGTGACGCAGGGTGTGCAAGCCTTCTCCCTCTGGCAGGGCTGTTACAGGGGTGTGCAGACTTTCCTCCTCAGACAGGGCTGTTACAGGTGTGCAGACTTTCCCCTCAGACAGGGCTGTTACAGAGGTGTGCAGACTTTCCCCTCAGGCAGGGCTGTTACAGGGGTGTGCAGACTTCCCCCTCATGCAGGGCTGTTACAGGGGTGTGCAGACTTCCCTCATGCAGGGCTGTTACAGGGGTGTGCAGACTTCCCCCTCAGTGAGACAGGGGCGTGCAGACTTCCCCCCTCAGTGAGACAGGGGTGTGCAGACTTCCCCCTCAGTGATACAGGGGTGTGCAGACTTCCCCCCTCAGTGAGACAGGGGTGTGCAGACTTCCCCCCTCAGTGAGACAGGGGTGTGCAGACTTCCCCCCTCAGTGAGACAGGGGTGTGCAGACTTCCCCCCTCAGTGAGACAGGGGTGTGCAGACTTCCCCCCTCAGTTGAGACAGGGGTGTGCAGACTTCCCCCCTCAGTGAGACAGGGGTGTGCAGACTTTTCACCTCAGGCAGGGCTGTCAGAGGGGTGTGCAGACTTTCCCCTCAGGCAGGGCTGTTACAGAGGTGTGCACTTTCCCCCTCAGGCAGGGCTGATACAGGGGTGTGCAGACTTCCCCCTCAGTGATACAGGGGTGTGCAGACTTCCCCCTCAGTGATACAGGGGTGTGCAGACTTCCCCCCTCAGTGAGACAGGGGTGTGCAGACTTCCCCCCTCAGTGAGACAGGGGTGTGCAGACTTTCCCCTCAGGCAGGGCTGTTACAGGGTGTGCAGACTTTCCCCTCAGGCAGGGCTGTTACAGCGGTGTGCAGACTTTCCATCTCATGCAGGGCTGTCACAGGGGTGTGCAGACTTTTCACCTCAGGCAGGGCTGTTACAGGGGTGTGCAGACTTCCCTCTCAGACAGGGCTGTTACAGCGGTGTGCAGACTTTCCCTCTCAGACAGGGCTGTTACAGCGGTGTGCAGACTTTCCCCCTCATGCAGGGCTGTTACAGGGGTGTGCATACTTTCCCCTCAGTGAGACAGGGGTGTGCAGACTTCCCCCTCATGCAGGGCTGTTACAGGGGTGTGCAGACTTTTCACCTCAGGCAGGGCTGTTACAGGGGTGTGCAGACTTTCCCCTCAGGCAGGGCTGTTAGAGGTGTGCACTTTCCCCTCAGGCAGGGCTGTTACAGGGGTGTGCAGACTTCCCCTCAGTGATTACAGGGGTGTGCAGACTTCCCCCTCAGTGATTACAGGGGTGTGCAGACTTCCCCCCTCAGTGATACAGGGGTGTGCAGACTTCCCCCCTCAGTGATACAGGGGTGTGCAGACTTCCCCCTCAGTGATACAGGGGTGTGCAGACTTCCCCCTCAGTGAGACAGGGGTGTGCAGACTTCCCCCTCAGGGTACAGGGGTGTGCAGACTTCCCCCCTCAGTGAGACAGGGGTGTGCAGACTTCCCCCCTCAGTTAGACAGGGGTGTGCAGACTTCCCCCCTCAGTGAGACAGGGGTGTGCAGACTTTTCACCTCGGAGGCTGTCAGAGGGGTGTGCAGACTTTCCCCTCAGGCAGGGCTGTTACAGAGGTGTGCACTTTCCCCCTCAGGCAGGGCTGATACAGGGGTGTGCAGACTTCCCCCTCAGTGAGACAGGGGTGTGCAGACTTCCCCCCTCAGTGAGACAGGGGTGTGCAGACTTTTCACCTCAGGCAGGGCTGTCAGAGGGGTGTGCAGACTTTCCCCTCAGGCAGGGCTGTTACAGAGGTGTGCACTTTCCCCCTCAGGCAGGGCTGATACAGGGGTGTGCAGACTTCCCCTCAGTGATACAGGGGTGTGCAGACTTCCCCTAGTGATACAGGGGTGTGCAGACTTCCCCCCTTAGTGATGACAGGGGTGTGCAGACTTCCCCCCTCAGTGAGACAGGGGTGTGCAGACTTCCCCCTCAGTGAGACAGGGGTGTGCAGACTTCCCCCTCAGTGAGACAGGGGTGTGCAGACTTCCCCCTCAGTGATACAGGGGTGTGCAGACTTCCCCCCTCAGTGAACAGGGTGTGCGACTTCCCCCCTCAGTGAACAGGGGTGTGCAGACTTCCCCCTCAGTGAGACAGGGGTGTGCAGACTTCCCCCTCAGTGAGACAGGGGTGTGCAGACTTCCCCCTCAGTGGACAGGGGTGTGCAGACTTTCCCCCTCAGTGGACAGGGGTGTGCAGACTTTTCACCTCAGGCAGGGCTGTCAGAGGGGTGTGCAGACTTTCCCTCAGGCAGGGCTGTTACAGGGTGTGCAACTTTCCCCCTCAGGCAGGGCTGATACAGGGGTGTGCAGACTTCCCCTCAGTGAGACAGGGGTGTGCAGACTTCCCCCTCAGTGAGACAGGGGTGTGCAGACTTCCCCCCTCAGTGAGACAGGGGTGTGCAGACTTCCCCCTCAGTGAGACAGGGGTGTGCAGACTTTTCACCTCAGGCAGGTGTCAGAGGGTGTGCAGACTTTCCCCCTCAGTGTTACAGGGTGTGCACTTCCCCCTCAGGGTGATACAGGGGTGTGCAGACTTCCCCCTCAGTGATACAGGGGTGTGCAGACTTCCCCCCTAGTGAGACAGGGGTGTGCAGACTTTCCCCTCAGTGAGACAGGGGTGTGCAGACTTCCCCCCTAAATGAGACAGGGGTGTGCAGACTTTCCCCTCAGGCAGGGCTGTACAGGGGTGTGCACTTTCCCCCTCAGGCAGGGCTGTTACAGAGGTGTGCACTTTCCCCCTCAGGCAGGGCTGATACAGGGGTGTGCAGACTTCCCCCTCAGTGATACAGGGGTGTGCAGACTTCCCCCCTCAGTGATTGCACTAGGGGGGTGTCAGACTTCCTCCCTCAGTGATACAGGGGTGTAAGACTTCCCCCACTGCAGGTGTGACTTCCCCAGGAGGTGTTCAGACTTCCCCCCTCAGTGAGACAGGGGTGTGCAGACTTTTCACCTCAGGCAGGGCTGATACAGGGGGTGTGCAGACTTCCCCCTCAGTGATACAGGGGTGTGCAGACTTCCCCCTCAGTGATACAGAGGTGTTCAGACTTCCCCCCTCAGTGAGACAGGGGTGTGCAGACTTTTCACCTCAGGCAGGGCTGTCACAGGGGTGTGCAGACTTTTCACCTCAGGCAGGGCTGTTACAGGGGTGTGCAGACTTTCCCTCCGCAGCGCCGCCCCACCACTCACCTCCATGGACACCCTCCAGCCCTGCATGGCGGAGTAGCCGAAGCTCAGCCTCCGGTTGCCGCCCCCGCCGGAGCTCTTGGTGGTGTTTGGCTGGGACAGATAGGCTCCCATGTCCGGACACGTGCGGCCTCTCAGCGGCTCCGGAGAATCAGCGGAACGGAAGCGGAAGTGGCGGAGGAGACAAGAGGCGCCGGATGATCACGTGACCGGAACTGGGGCCTGCGGCGGCCATGTTAGGTGCGGGCGCCTCCCGCATCCCCGCGGGGACTTTGTGCCACATCCTGGAGACAGAAATGACACAGCAGCGGCCGACACTAGGGGGCGCCACAGCATCCGGCCTCCACCCAGAAAGAGTCACCAAGCCTGAGCAAACATGGCGGCGAGGGCGCAAATGTGCGGTCGCATGACGCTGGAACGTGCGGTCACATGACGCTGGAACGTGCGGTCACATGACGCTGGAACGTGTGGTCACATGACGCCGACGTCACCTCCTTGGATACGGCTCCCCTAGAGACCGCCGCTCAGTAGTCACCTAGGAGGTCGCGGTCCGGGAGCGGTGAGAGCCGCAGTAATCAGCAGTGACGGGAGAGGATCACTGCGTCTCATAGCAAATGGGTGCTGAAGAGGTTAACGACCCTTTCTATGCTGGTTGGAGTCTTTCAGCTGCTCCTGAGCTTGTCATGTCCTCCCTCCTCTGCTTCCTCCTCCTCGCTGAGCTGCAGATGGTTGTCGGGCTGGAGATTGTTGCTGTGCTGGGTGTCCGCTTTCCTCAGTATCCTGTCCCCCGCGGTACAGTCCTCCCCCCCATATACCGCTCCCCCTGTGCTCAGTGTACGGCTGCTGCTTTCTGTTATCCCTTTGTGTCTTGTTCACATTTGTGCCTCATAGTAAGGAGACTCAGGCCTCTCTACCGTCAAGAGGACCCCGAGGACAGGGACAGTGTGAGGCCGCCCTTCATCACATCATCACAGTGTGACATCTGCTCCGTGCCCAGAAAAGCTTCAATGTCCCCCTGTCATGATCCAGTCCGGGGATTGTTTTCTGCTGTCTTCTCTCTGGACTGGTCATGCAGCGGTTAATCCCCTCTGCCTGGTTCTGGAGCTGTGGGGGTTAATCCCCTCTGCCTGGGTCTGGAGCTGCGGGGGTTAATCCCCTCTGCCTGGGTCTGGAGCTGCGGGGGTTAATCCCCTCTGCCTGGGTCTGGAGCTGCGGGGGTTAATCCTCTCTGCCTGGGTCTGGAGCTGCGGGGTTAATCCCCTCTGCCTGAGTCTGGAGCTGCGGGGGTTAATCCCCTCTGCCTGGGTCTGAAGCTGTGGGAGTTAATCCCCTTTGCCTGGGTCTGAAGCTGCGGGGGTTAATCCCCTCTGCCTGGGTCTGGAGCTGCGGGGGTTAATCCCCTTTGCCTGGGTCTGAATATGTGGGGTTTAATCCCCTCTGCCTGGGTCTGGAGCTGCGGGGTTTAATCCCCTCTGCCTGGGTCTGGAGCTGCGGGGGTTAATCCTCTCTGCCTGGGTCTGGAGCTGCGGGGGTTAATCCCCTCTGCCTGGGTATGGAGCTGCGGGGGTTAATCCCCTTTGCCTGGGTCTGAAGCTGTGGGGTTTAATCCCCTTTGCCTGGGTCTGAAGCTGCGGGGGTTAATCCCCTCTGCCTGGGTCTGGAGCTGCGGGGGTTAATCCCCTCTGCCTGGGTCTGGATCTGCGGGGGTTAATCCCCTCTGCCTGGGTCTGGAGCTGCGGGTGTTAATCCCCTCTGCCTGGGTCTGGAGCTGCGGGGGTTTATCCTCTCTGCCTGGGTCTGGAGCTGCGGGTGTTAATCCCCTCTGCCTGGGTCTGGAGCTGCGGGGGTTAATTCCCTCTGCCTGGGTCTGGAGCTGGCTGGGCTATGTCAGTCCTCTGCAGGCAGTGTCAGCCATACTGCAGCCTCCCAGCTGGGGCCTCTGACCTGTATCCGCTCAGTGATCCCTCTGCCTCGATTACTGCACTTGTGTATGACTCGGCTTGATCTCTGGACTCGGCTTCTGGTTTTTCGTTTCTGATACCACGTTCCCGGCTGGCTTTTTGACCCTCTGGCTTGTTCTCGGACTACGCCTCACGTCTTACGTTTCTGATACCACGTTCCCAGCTGGCTTTTTGACCCTCTGGCTTGTTCTCGGACTATGCCTCACACCTTACGTTTCTGATATCATGTTCCCGGCTGGCTTTTTGACCCTCTGGCTTGTTCCTGGACTACGCCTTACGTTTCTGATACCACGTTCCTGATTGGCTTTTTGCCCCTCTGGCTTGTTCGCGGACTATGCCTCACACCTTACGTTTCTGATACCACATTCTCGGCTGGCTTTTTGACCCTCTGGCTTGTTCCCGGACTATGCCTCACACCTTACGTTTCTGATACCATGTTCCCGGCTGGCTTTTTGACCCTCTGGCTTGTTCTCGGACTATGCCTCACACCTTATGTTTCTGATACCACGTTCCTGATTGGCTTTTTGCCCCTCTGGCTTGTTCCTGGACTATGCCTCACACCTTACGTTTCTGATATCATGTTCTCTGCTGGCTTTTTGACCCTCTGGCTTGTTCTCGGACTATGCCTCACACCTTATGTTTCTGATATCATGTTCCCGGCTGGCTTTTTGACCCTCTGGCTTGTTCTCGGACTATGCCTCACACCTTACGTTTCTGATATCATGTTCCCGGCTGGCTTTTTGACCCTCTGGCTTGTTTTCGGACTATGCCTCACACCTTATGTTTCTGATATCATGTTCTCGGCTGGCTTTTTGACCCTCTGGCTTGTTCCCTGACTACGCCTTACGTTTCTGATACCACGTTCCTGATTGGCTTTTTGCCCCTCTGGCTTGTTCCTGGACTACGCCTCACACCTTACGTTTCTGATATCATGTTCTCGGCTGGCTTTTTGACCCTCTGGCTTGTTCCCTGACTACGCCTTACGTTTCTGATACCACGTTCCTGATTGGCTTTTTGCCCCTCTGGCTTGTTCCTGGACTACGCCTCACACCTTACGTTTCTGATATCATGTTCTCGGCTGGCTTTTTGACCCTCTGGCTTGTTCCCTGACTACGCCTTACGTTTCTGATACCACGTTCCTGATTGGCTTTTCGACCCTCTGGCTTGTTCTCGGACTATGCCTCACACCTTACGTTTCTGATATCATGTTCTCGGCTGGCTTTTTGACCCTCTGGCTTGTTCCTGGACTACGCCTCACGTCTTACGTTTCTGATACCACGTTCCCAGCTGGTCCTGACTTCATTCTCATCCCTGACTTTGCACTTGCTGTCTCCCTTGGCTCTTCTGCTCCTGACAGTTGCTGACTTCGGCCAGTCTGACCACTCTTTCTTGACTGGTGGCACCTCTCTTCCCTCACCAGCACCCCTGGTGGAGGTTACATTATACCTGACCCCACATTTAACTCCTTAAGAACCAAGTCATTTTGTAGCTTAAAGGGAATCTGTCACCCTAAATTGGCGGGATATTTAAATGATGGCAGTCAGGTCAGATGGGCGGTGTTTTGGGCTTAACATGTTGTTCGCCGCTGTCTCCATTATTTCTGGGAATTGTAGTCGTTGCCCTCCATATAACGCGCCTGCGCATTGCAATCTTGAATTGCGCACGTGCAGTATGCTTTGCCCGCAGATTGCAATGCGCAGGCGCGTTATATGGAGGGCAACGACTACAATTCCAGAAATAATGGAGACAGCG
>JARQOD010007125.1:0-40216 GCA_033576555.1 Oophaga sylvatica | reverse complement strand
ATGGGGGGTGTAAAAAAACTACATTGATGATGTATAAATACCGCAGTGAGGTGAAATTTAATCCCGCAGGGGGTGTATTTTTAAATCCAATGATGGGTATAAAAAAGTAGTGATGGTTTTAAAAATACGCAGTGATGAGTTTTTAATACCGCAGTGATGTTTTTTAAAAACCCGCATTGAGATGTAATAAAACGCAGTGGGGGTAATATATTCATTTTTTTGGTTTTAAAATACGCAGTGATGGTGTTTTAAAATCCGCAGTGATGAGTATAAAAACCCCGCGGATGTAAAATACGCATTGATGGTGTATTAATCCCGAAAATTGTGTTTTTAAAACCCGCATTGTTTTTGGAATAAAATACGCAGTGAGGGTATATTATACCGAAAGGTGAAAAAAGGGTGATTAATAATACCCATGGGGGGATAAATACGCAGTGTTGGTAAAAAATACCCAGTGATGTGTATATAAACCGCAGTGATGGTGATAAAATACCGATGATGAGTAAAAATACCCTTGATGGTGAATTTAATACCACAGTGATGATGATATAACACGCATTTTGGGGGAAATATAATACCGCGTGATGAGTATATAAAAATTGCAGTGATGGTGTTAAATACCGCAGTGATGATGAAAATAACACTGCAGGAGGGTTATATAATAGCAGTGATGAGTATAAAATCCACCGTGATGGTGCTATAATCCGCAGTGATGATTTATATAATCCCCGCAGTGATGGGTATATAAACCCAGTGATGGGAATTATAATACCGCAGTGATGATGTATATAAAACTGCAGTGAGGTGTTTATAAAACCGCAGTGAATGATGTATATAAACACTGCAGTGAGGTGTATATAATAACCGCAGTGATGATGTATGTATAACCACCGTGAGGGTTTGCATAAATACCGCAGTGAGATGTTATATAATACCGCAGTGATGGGTATATAAACCCGCAGTGAGGGGGAAAATAATACCGCAGTGATGATGTATATAATACCGCAGTGATGTGTATATAATACTGGCAGTGAAACTTATATAATACCACAGTGATTGTACAAATTATATCGCAGTGATGGGGTATATAATACCGCAGTGAAGGTAAATAATAATGCGTGTGATGTATATAATACCGCAGTGATGGTGTATATAAAACTACATTGATGATGTATATAATACCGCAGTGATGGGTTATAAATACCGCAGTGGTGATGTATAAAAAAATCGCAGTGATGGGTATAAATAGTATCGTAGTGATTGGTATATAATACCGCAGTGATGGTGTATATAATACCGCAGTGATGGTGTATATAATGCTGCATTGATGATGTATATAATACCGCAGTGATGTATATAATACTGCAGTGATGGTGTATGTAATACCGCAGTGATAGTGTATTTAATACCGCAGTGATGATGTATATAATACCGCAGTGATGAGTATATAATACAGCAGTGATGGTGTATATTATACTGCAGCAATGGTGTATATAATACAGCAGTGATTGGTATATAATACCGCAGTGATGGTGTATATAATACTGCAGTGATTGTCTATATAATACCGCAGTGATAGTGTATATAATATCGCAGTGATGGTGTATATAATACCGCAGTAATGATGTATATAATACCGCAGTGATGATGTATATAACACAGCAGTGATGGTGTATATAATATCGCAGTGATGATGTATATAATACTGCAGTGATGGTGTATATAATACCGCAGTGATGATGTATATAACAATGCAGTGATGGTGTATATAAATACCGCAGTGATGATGTATGTAATACCACCGTGATGGTGCATATAATACCGCAGTGATGATGTATATAATACCGCAGTGATGGTGTATATAATACAGCAGTGATAGGGTATATAATACCGCAGTGATGATGTATATAATACCGCAGTGATGATGTGTATAATACCGCAGTGATGGTGTATATAATACAGCAGTGATGGTGTATATAATACCGCAGTGATGATGTATATAATACCGCAGTGATTTATATAATACTGCAGTGATGGTGTATATAATACCGCAGTGATTGGGTATATAATACCGCAGTGATGTATATAATACTGCAGTGATGGTGTATATAATACCGCAGTGATTATGTATATAATACCAAAGTGATGATGTATATAATACCGCAGTGATAGTGTGTATAATACCGCAGTGATGGTGTATATAATACCGCAGTGATGATGTATATAATACCGCAGTGATGATGTATATAATACCGCAGTAATGGTGTATATAATACCGCAGTGATGGTGTGTATAATACCGCAGTGATGGTGTGTATAATACCGCAGTGATGGTGTATATAATACCGCAGTGATGATGTATATAATACTGCAGTGATGATGTATATAATACCGCAGTGATGGTGTATATAATACCACAGTGATAGTGTGTATAATACCGCAGTGATGGTGTATATAATACCGCAGTGATGATGTATATAATACCGCAGTGATGATGTATATAATACGCAGTGATGGTGTATATAATACCGCAGTGATGGTGTGTATAATACCGCAGTGATGGTGTGTATAATACCGCAGTGATGGTGTATATAATACCGCAGTGATGATGTATATAATACTGCAGTGATGATGTATATAATACTGCAGTGATGGTGTATATAATACCGCAGTGATGATGTATGTAATGCCACCATGATGGTGCATATAATACCGCAGTGATGATGTATATAATACCGCAGTGATGGTGTATATAATACAGCAGTGATAGGGTATATAATACCGCAGTGATGATGTATATAATACCGCAGTGATGATGTGTATAATACCGCAGTGATGGTGTATATAATACCGCAGTGATGATGCATATAATACCGCAGTGATTTATATAATACCGCAGTGATGGTGTATATAATACCGCAGTGATTGGGTATATAATACCAAAGTGATGATGTATATAATACCGCAGTGATAGTGTGTATAATACCGCAGTGATGGTGTATATATACCGCAGTGATGATGTATATAATACCGCAGTGATGGTGTATATAATACCGTAGTGATGGTGTGTATAATACTGCAGTGATGGTGTGTATAATACCGCAGTGATGGTGTGTATAATACCGCAGTGATGGTGTATATAATACCGCAGTGATGATGTATATAATACTGCAGTGATGATGTATATAATACCGCAGTGATGGTGTATATAATACCGCAGTGATGGTGTATATAATACCGCAGTGATGGTGTGTATAATACCGCAGTGATGGTGTGTATAATACCGCAGTGATGGTGTATATAATACCGCAGTGATGATGTATATAATACTGCATTGATGATGTATATAATACTGCAGTGATGGTGTATATAATACCGCAGTGATGATGTATGTAATACCGCAGTAATGGTGTATATAATACCGCAGTGATGGGTATATAATACCGCAGTGATGGGGTATATAATACCGCAGTGATGATGTATATAATACCGCAGTGATGGTGTATATAATACCGCAGTGATGGTGTATATAAAACTACATTGATGATGTATATAATACCGCAGTGATGGTGTATATAATAACGTAGTGATGGTGTATATAATACTGCAGTGATGATGTATTTAATACCGCAGTGATGGTGTATTTAATACCGCAGTGATGATGTATATAAAATCGCAGTGATGGGTATATAATACCGCAGTGATGGTGTATATAATACCGCAGTGATGGTGTATATAATGCCGCAGTGATGATGTATATAATACCGCAGTGATGGTGTATATTATACTGCAGCAATGGTGTATATAATACCGCAGTGATTGGTATATAATACCGCAGTGATGGTATATATAATACCGCAGTGATGGTGTATATAATGCCGCAGTGATGATGTATATAATACCGCAGTGATGAGTATATAATACCGCAGTGAAGGTGTATATAATACCGCAGTGACTGTGTATATAATACCGCAGTGATGAGTATATAATACCGCAGTGAAGGTGTATATAATACCGCAGTGATGAGTATATAATACCGCAGTGAAGGTGTATATAATACCGCAGTGATTGTGTATATAATACCGCAGTGATTGTGTATACACTACCGGTGAAAAGTTTAGGGTCACTTAGAAATTTCCTTATTTTTGAAAGAAAAGCAGTTTTTTTCCAATGAAGCTAACATTAAATGATTCAGAAATACACTCTATACAGTGTTAATGTGGTAAATGACTATTCTAGCGGCAAACGTCTAGTTTGTAATGCAATATCTTCATAGGTGTATAGAGGCCCATTCCAACAACCATCACTCCAGTGTACTTATGGTATTTTGTGTTCGCTGACTGTGTAAGAAGGCTAATAGATGGTTAAAATACCCTTTAAAACCCTCGTGCAAGTATGTTAACACAGCTGAAAACCGTTTGGTTGATTAGAGAAGCTATAAACCTGACCTTCCTTTCAGCTTGTTGAGAATCTGGAGCATTACATTTGTTGGTTCCATTAAACTCTCAAAATGGCCAAAAAAAAAGAACTTTCTTGTGAAACTCGACAGTCTATTCTTGTTCTTAGAAATGAAGGCTATTCCATGCGAAAAATTACCAAGAAACTGAAGAATTCATACAATGGTGTGTAGTACTCCCTTTAGAGGAGTGCACAAACAAGCTCTAACCAGAGAAGAAAGACAAGTGGGAGGCCCCGCTGCACAACTGAGCAACAAGACAAGTACATTAGAGTCTTTAGTTTGAAAAATTGACGCCTCACAGGTCCTCAACTGGCAGCTTCATTAAACAGTACACATTAAACGCCAGTGTCAACATCTACAGTGAAGAGGCGATTTGGGGATGCTGGCCTTCAGGGCAGATTGGCAAAACAAAAGCCAATATTCCTCTGTCCAATGTCTGTGTTCTTTTGCCCATATTAATCTTTTCCTTTCATTTAAGCCAGTCTTAAATATGGCTTTTGTTTTGCCAGTTCAATAGGCACACGGGACTCACAATTGCAAGCTTCGCATCCTGTTCGTGACGCCAAGTTTAGATGACGCGCACCACACTATGGTGGATACCAGGGCTATGAGGTACTCGGAGCTGAGCCCATTGATTTCTATGGGAGATGTCACTGGCAGCGGGACTCGGTCCGTGGCCCTGGCGGTCATGCAATGGGGGATATTTACAAGGGATTATTAGGATAGGTAGTTCGTGACGCCACCTGTGGTGTCTGATCAATTGGACCAGCGCTGCTATAAGGATCTTCACAGGGGATGTTATGGGGGGCAGCTGGGTGGTAAGTCTCCCACAGGTGAGACGGATCCCTGGAAGTCTATGGTGATGCAGGGTGTAGGTAATAATTCAGTCACACACAATGCAGCTTCTTTTCATACCTTTACTTGTAGGTGTTTCAGGCAGGTCCCGGGGAGCTGGTCGGGGTGGAGAATGCACATTCGGGAAACCGCTGAGCAGGTTAGAGGCCTCCTTTACTTCAAAGGTATCTGAGTCCAAACTTGCATGAAGCGAAGTTAACTCTGCAATCTCCAGCTTTCTCAATAGCTGCAACGCCCGGCCGACATTGTGGTGGAGCCTTTTCTGTCTCTGATTCTCAGATGTTGGAAAGAACAAAGTCCCTCTATGCAGGGCCCTGCTAAAAGTCCTTGTTCCCCTGACTCCGTTTACGTATCAGCGCTTAGGGCTACCTTCTGCGAACTGTGGTCCAGAAAGCCTCCGGTTATCTTGTTACTAGGCGTGAAGCGCTAGCAACGCTTCGGACCCCGGTGTCCGGTGAATTAGTGCAGGTAATCCGGTACCTGGTGCACTAGCATCTATCTTCTCCACTGTGCCCTTCGCCCTGCTCGCGCTCTTAACATAAGCACTTGTAGCTTTGATGGAAATGTCAGCTTTCTCCACAGCTCACTGGACAGCTCTCAGTATCCTCCAAGTCCAGACTGGACTGACACTGAACTACACTGTACTAAGACAGGAAGCTATCTCAATGATCTCAACTGTCCTGAGACAGGAAACAGACTGATCTGAGCTCTTCTCAGACAGGAAACTCTCTGACTCTGCTACGTGTCACTACCTCTTATACCCCTAATGGGTGTGTCTGAAAGTGTGAGTGACGTGAATGGATATCAAGCTTTTGCGGTTACCTTCCTGTGCATTTTCCTGGATTATGTGTGCCTGACATAGCTGGGCCACACATCCCCCCTTGGTTAAACACAGCACTCACGGGCTGTAAAAGCGAAAAAGAAAAACATTTTTGTTTTTACATTAAACAACAACATTTTAACTCATCCCATCCGGGAGGTAAGACTTCTTGAACGTTACAATTTGTACATTAGAAAAAATACAAAAGTATCAAAGCATCAACACATTTCCATAAATACTAGATAATATTCTTGTGGAGGACCCGCACCAAAAACCTCCCACATGGGTCCTGGGGGGCTGCAGGACTTCTGACTGCAGACCTCACTCTAGGCCCACCATACGGGTTTTTCTTCAGAGGTAATTCAAGGCTTTGTGTAAAACCAAGATAAGGCACCGAAGTGCGAACTATTTACATTGAAAGTTCTTGGGCTGGCACAGTCCACAGCCACGCAGTCCATGCATGAGAAAAGACACATTTCAAGACATATAAATAGAAATCACATTAATACTTTAACTTCTATTAAAGTGCAAAAATCTTCTTTGTAAAACTTTATACAATTCTTCAGATGCAATAAACCCTGTCTGGGTCTGGCTAACTAATTTACTAGGACTACTCTTGATAACGAATAGGCAATCTTCCTTTAGTGATACGTTCTGACCTACGTGGGGTAGCATCAGGTATAGTAGTCTCTAGCCTATCTGTTCTGCGTAACGGCAAACTATAGATACGACTCCACCTCTCTAGGGACCTGGCAAGCATGCTAGCGACTGGGCGATGCGGTACTGCTTCACCAGGGGACTCCACTTCTTGTGGTGCTGCTTCTTGGGGTTCTTCTGGTTGAGGTTCCGTTGGAACAGATCCCTCTGGAACTGGCTCCACTGGCACAATTGGTATGACTGGATGTAGAGACTCCTCTTGCGGTTGATAAAACTGCAGCACAGGAATAATTACACAAAAACAAAAAGGAGCCATATAACCCATTCAGTATAAAATGGTATATATTTTATTATGTGATATATAGAAAAGTCATAAATCAACATACATCAATTAAAAAGCACATATAATCACATAAATGTGAAGGTCAAACAACACAATCTGACCAATTTACTGTATAAGACCGGGAATCATAGACTATAAGTGTATCTCATATCAAAAGTCACAACAATGTGAACCATTGCCCTATTACCTGGCAGTATATCATCAGTAAGTCTATATAGAAGAAATTGGGCAATAGTCACAATCAAAGTAAATACAGCCCCTTGAGAAAGCCCACGCGAAACGCGCGTCGGGGCCGCTTATTCTGACCGCCTTTTGGGACTTATTCGGGTGAGACTTTTAGATATGTATTTACTTTGATTGTGACTATTGCCCAATTTCTTCTATATAGACTTACTGATGATATACTGCCAGGTAATAGGGCAATGGTTCACATTGTTGTGACTTTTGATATGAGATACACTTATAGTCTATGATTCCCGGTCTTATACAGTAAATTGGTCAGATTGTGTTGTTTGACCTTCACATTTATGTGATTATATGTGCTTTTTAATTGATGTATGTTGATTTATGACTTTTCTATATATCACATAATAAAATATATACCATTTTATACTGAATGGGTTATATGGCTCCTTTTTGTTTTTGTGTATATATCTAATTTTGGAGTATACCCTGCTGCTATTTTTAGTATAATTTTATTCTGGTGTTTTTTCTATTAATAGCACAGGAATAATTACAGCGTCTCCCAATCTGGGCCAATCTGCAGGTAAATCTCCCAAATCCGTATGTATGACCGCTTCATCATTTTCTTTCTGAAGGACAACAGGTTCTTCCTCCCGAAGCTTTAATGGGCCAGGACACAACTTTAGATGATCTCTAGACACAGTTGCAGTCGTTTTTCCTCCATCCTTGCTGATGGTACAGGTCTTTCTGTCATCAAAATTGGAATTTTGCACGACATATGGCTCCTGTTCCCACTAATCATCCAATTTGTGCATTCTTCTTTTTCTTTTTAGCACAATTTCTCCAGGCATCAAAGGCTTAGCGGGAGCACTTTTGTTATAGTTCTTCTCTTGTTTTTCTCTTACTTTATTGAGACTGTCTTCCACGCAGGCTTGTACTCTCCTGTACTGTTCTTGTCGAGTTGTGTCCAAATCTTCAGCACTGTCATCAGCCTCTGGTTCTACCACACCAAGTTCCAAATCCATTGGCAGCCTTCCGGGTCTTGCTCTCATAAGGTAGGCTGGAGTGCAGTTGGTGGAACTTACTGGTATGTGGTTGTACAAGTCAACCAGGTCAGGTAGCAAGTCAGGCCACCGATTTCTTTCTTCCAGTGGTACAGATTTCAGTAAGTCGATGACAATGTGATTCATCTTTTCACAAAGGCCATTGGTCTGAGGGTGGTACGGTGTTGTTCTGATCTTCTTACATCCATACAATTGACAGAATTCTTTAAACAGTTCAGCTTCGAATGCAGGACCTCGATCAGTCAGCACCTGCTCCGGATATCCGTGTGGTCTGCAGAAACTTGCTTGGAAGGTTCTTGCTGCTGTCTCTGCTGTCATATCTTTGACAGGGGCGACCACCAGAAACCTGGAATAGTGATCCACCATGGTCAGGGCATATGAGTATCCTGACCTGCTTGGGGACAACTTGACGTGATCCAATGCCACGATCTCCAGGGGACGAGTCGTCCGGATAGGCTGCAAGGGTGCCTTCTGACTACAGTAGTCTTTTCGTCTGAGGCCACAGGGTCCACAGTTCCGGCACCACTTCTCGATGGAGCTGCGCATCCCTACCCAGTAGAACCGACACCTCAACAGGGTCTCCAGCTTTTTCCAGCCAAAGTGTCCCGCTTGATCGTGGTAGGCTTCTAACACCATTTGGATGTCTGCTCTGGGGACCACTATCTGCCAAACCATCTCATGGGTCCTTGGGTCGACGTATCTCCTGCACAACTTCTCACGGTAGATGAACAACCGGCTTCTCTCATTCCACAGGAGCTTTGCTGGTATGGGTGCGTCTTTCTCCAAGGAGGAACCTTCCTGTCTTATCAGCTCCTTGACACGGCTGACCACTGGATCGCTGTCCTGAGTCTCCTTCCAGCTGTGATGAGGTAAAGGGTTCAACATCTCACCACACCGCTTTCTGTAGACTCGTTGCTCTTGGACCATCCCATTTCGGTGGAACGCAGGTAGCTCGATTTCTTCCAGATCATCTGATTCTTCCTCCGTGTCGCATTCATGCGGCATTCTGGACAAGGCGTCCGCGTTAGCATTTTTACGGCCCGCTCTGTACTTGATGGTAAACTGATAGTTTGACAGCCGAGCCATCCAACGTTGCTCCATGGCTCCCAGCTTGGCTGTTTCAAGGTGCGTCAAGGGGTTGTTGTCTGTGTACGCAGTGAACTTGTTGGAGGCAAGGTAATGTTTGAATCTTTCGGTAATGGCCCAGACCAGCGCTAGGAACTCCAGTTTGAAGCTGCTATAGTTTTCCGGGTTCCTCTCAGTTGGCCTGAGCTTTCTGCTGGCATATGCGATGACTTTTTCTTGGCCATTCTGCTTCTGACTGAGGACCGCTCCCAATCCCTCGTTACTGGCATCGGTGTACAGCAGGAACGGTTGGCTGTAATCAGGGTAGGCTAAGATTTCATCGCCGGTCAGGATCTCTTTCATCTCTTTGAATGCCTCAGCTTGTTCTTTACCCCAATTGAATGGAGGGTTTCTGCTCTTGAGAGGTTGTCCGACCAGGAGGTCCTGTAAAGGCGTCGCTTTCTTGGTGTAATCTTTTACAAACCTCCTGTAGTAACCTGTTAGTCCCAAGAACTGACGCACCTCCTTTAGATTCTTCGGCTCCGGCCATTTCTGGATGGCTGTGACCTTCTCGGGGTCCGGCGCTACTCCTTCGGAACTGACAATATGTCCCAAGTACTGTACCTTCCGTTTGAGCAGATGGCACTTTGAGGGCTTCAGTTTCATCCCATACTTGGACAGTGACTCGAATACCTCTGCCAGGTGCTTCAGATGATCTTCATATGTCTTGGAGTACACAATCACGTCGTCCAGGTACAGCAACACGGTTTCAAAGTTGAGATGTCCCAGACAGCTCTCCATCACTCTCTGTAACGTTCCGGGGGCACTGCTGAGGCCAAACGGCATCCTGTCAAACTCGCAGAGTCCCATTGGGGTGGTGAAAGCAGTTTTCTCCCGATCCTCCTCAGCCACAGCTACTTGCCAGTACCCACTAGTAAGGTCGAGGGTAGAAAAGTAGTTAGCCGTTTTCAGAGCAGCTAAGGATTCCTCTATGCGTGGTAATGGGTATGCATCTTTATGTGTTATGCGATTTACTTGTCTGTAATCTACACACATTCTCATGCTACCATCCTTTTTCTTCACTAGAACTAGAGGTGCTGCCCAGGGGCTACAACTATCCCTTATCACCCCGGCTTCCTTCATGTCACGCAACATTTCTTTAGCTTTCTGATAGTGGGCTGGAGGTATAGGCCGGTACCGCTCTTTGATGGGAGGATGACTGCCTGTAGGTGTTGCGACCACGCACCACAATTGTGGATACCAGGGCTATGGGGTACTCGGAGCCGAGCCCATGGAAATCTATGGGAGTTGTCACTGGTAGCGGTGGCTCGGTCCGTGGCCCTGGCGGTCGTGCAATAGGGGAATATTTACAGGGGATTATTAGGATAGTTCGTGACGCCACCTGTGGTTTCTGGTAATTGTACCAGCGCTGCTATAAGGACTTTCACAGGGATGTTATAGGGCAGCTTGGTAGTAAGTCTCCCACAGGTGAGACGTGTCCCTGGAAGTCTAGGGTGATGATGATGCAGGGGTAGTAAGAATTCAGTCACACACAAGGTAGTTCCTTTTCATACCTTTTACTGATGGTAGTTCAAGCAGATCCCGGGGAGCTGGTCGGGGTGAAGAGTGCACTTTCCAGTAACAGCTGAGCAGGTTAGAGGCCTCCTTAACTTCCAATGTGTAGGTGAGTCCAACTTGCCTGAAGCGAAGTTAACTCTGAAACTCCAGCTTTCTCTATAGCTGTACTGCCCGGCCAACGTTGTGGTGGAGCCTTCTAAGTGATGAAACTAAGTCCTTACTTTTGTCGTGCACTTGACTCAAAGTCCCTGTGTGTAGCCCTGGTATGTAAGGCACACATTATCCGGGAGGATGAGTGGAGAGGTAACGGTTAAGGGCTCGACATGACTCATATACAATTCGGACACACCCAGCAGGGGTGTATAGGGGAGTGTCCTGTAGCACAGTGCGGTCTGAAAGTCGGTCCTGTGAGCGTGCAGGGAGTGAGGACTGGTGCCTGTTGGAGAGTCGAGATCTCCTGTCAACACAGGGAGACGGTACAGAAGTGGAGGCTAGTACGGATGACTGAATATTATCCTAGTCTAGTCAGTGCTTATGTTAAGAGCGCAAGCAGGGCGAAGGGCGCAGTGGAAAGGAATTATAGAAGTGCCTTAAGGATTGAACTATCCTGCATTAGTCACCGGTCACTGGGGACCGAAGTGTTGCTACAGCTTCAAGCGTAGTGATAGAATAACCAGAGGTTCGCTGGACTTCAAGTCACAGGAACAAGCCCTTTTGTCAGTACGTAACCGGAGTCAGGAGAATAAGGCTTTTGAGTTCTGCAGGACAAAAGCAAGGTCTTAATTCCACCCTGAGGAGGCTTCGACCACTATACTGACCGGGCAGTACAGCTACAGAATTAGCTGGAGTTTTAGAGTGAACTTAGCTTCATGCAAGTTGGACTCATTACATTGAAAGTTAAGGAGGCCTCTAACCTGCTCAGCCGTTACCTTGAAACGCATCCTCCATCCACCCCAACAGCTTCCGGGACCTGCCTTATCATCTTGGAAAGTAAAAGGTATGGAAAGAAGCTTTAATGTGTGAGACTGTGTCATTTAACTGCATACCTTCACGACATCATCATCACTATAGACCCTGAGGGAAGAGTCCCACCTGTAGGGGACCCGACATCTAGCTGCCACACCATCCCCTCAGAGATCTACAGCAGCGCTGGTCTTAGTGATCAGAAAACTACAGGTGGCGTCACGAACTGTTATATACCAGTCCCCTGTAAATAACCCCCCCCAACATACGCCTGACCGCCAGGGCCACAGACCGAGCCACCGCTACCTGTGACAACCCCATAGACTTCCATGGGCTCGGCTCTGAGTACCCCATTGCCCTGGTAACCCACAATTGTGGTGCGGGTCACGACAACTTGGCGTCACGAACAGGATGAGAAACTCGCAAAATTGCGAGCCCTGTGTGCCTGTGGAGTGTTTTGGGGAAAAAGACTGTTGCTGTTGTTTGGCGCCAAATACCGCCATATTTGCCGCCATATTCGCGCCCTGAGGCGCTGGAGAAGAAGGTGGGCGTACCTGAGAAGCGCGCAAAGTCTTGGACACGCCCCCGGCTCTGACTCAGCGGCAGGTCCTGCGACAGGAAGTAAACGCTCTGACATTAGAGCGCCTGCGACGAAGGTCCTGTCCCCACCGCTGTGCCTGTGGAATAGCAGCTTCTGAAACCGGTAGGCTCCGTTTAACCAAGGGGGCGCTAATATGTCACAACAACCGGCCGACAGTGCGGCCCCAGCCGGAGGCCCCGACCCCGCACCGCGTGGCATTGTAGCGCCAGATGGGGGCGCAGGCCCAGCACCCAGTCCGGTAGTCCCGCTCATGCCACTAACGCTCCCATATATGCCTGGGGCGAAATGGCTACCCCAGTACAGCGGTGAGCCAGGCACATTAGCAGGCTTCAAGCGGAAGTTATGCAGCATCCTAGAAATGTACTCCATGCCTGAGAGACAAAAAGCTGCTGTGCTAATAGGGCAGCTAACTGGCGCTGCTGAGAGGGAAGTGGAGACCTGGGATACCGTTGATCAGGAGTCGGTACCTGCGATCCTCTTTAAGCTACATGCCATGTTTGAAGACCGCACAGAAACGGATCTCCGGATGGCCTTCTACCACTGTTCACAGCAGCCAGGTGACAGCATCAGGGACTATGCCTGCCGACTACAAGGGGCCCTGAGAGCCCTCAAGCAGGTTAATACCATAAGTGTCATTGATGAAAATAAGATGCTGAAAGAACAATTTGTGCAAGGACTGAGGTCCCAAGCGGAACGCAGAACTGTGAATTGGTGGTCTTTAGATCATCCAGATGCCACCTTTGATGCCCTAAAGGACATGGCAATAAAAGGGCTGCGACCCCTGGGCAAACCTGAAGTGGCAACCCAACATCACCAGGGTGAAGTCACTCTAGAACCGGCAATATCCACCTTTTCCCCACTTGTGGCAGAAGCCAAAACGCAGGCCACGGTCCCTGGTGAGTTGGACTGTCTGCGCTCGGAAGTGCGCCAGTTGACTAAAAATCTGGCTGCTGTGATGAGTGCCCTGCAGCTGCGGCAAGAGGAAGAAGGAAAGATCTTATTAGCTGACTGCCCAGAAGACGTCCCGTGGATGAACCGGAGAAGAAGGAAGACGTCGCCCCCCCGGAGGAGGACAACGCGACCCCAGGAGCGACCCCTGATCAACACCCTCCTCGTCGGGAGATCACCTGTTACCGTTGCAACCGGAAAGGTCATATGTCTCCACAGTGTCCTTTAAACGGGCAGAACCTGGGTCCGAGGGCCAACACCCAGGAGGAGACCCGTCAGGCCCCCTAGACTGGAACCGCAGGTTCATGGGTGGACGACCCTACCTGTCCATCATTCTGGATGGGATTGCGGTTCCGGCGTTGCTGGATACTGGGTCTCAGGTGACCATAATACCTGATGCCCTATATACGAAGTTCTGGTCTATGGATAGTCTTCAACCCCCGAGCCCTGACTTTACTGTGTATGCTTCTAATGGTCTTCCTGTAGAAGTACTCGGGACTAGAGTTGAGCGATACTTTCCGATATCCAAAAGTATCGGAATCGGAATGGTATCGCCGATACACAAAAAATATCGGCGATACCCGATACCGATACCGGAAGTCCCATGTAAGTCTATGGGAACAAAATATCGAAATAAAAAAAACCCCATTCTTGCCTTGTAGGTTAATTGTACATGAAGGAAAACAACAAAGAGTAATGTAGAATGTATTGGGGGAGGTTGAGGAGACATTAAAGGCATAGATGTTTAACCCAATCCAATGGAATAGCATTAATTTTTTTTTTTTAGGAAATACGTTCGGATTGACGAAGAAATTCACAATGTTGTTAACCTTTTTTCTATTTTGTCAAATATGTCTGTTTCACAACTTCCATGGTCTTCACCTTTTTAACTTTTCACACACTTTCTCCTTCATAATCTTCAGCAGCATCATCTTTCTCATCAAATTATTCTTCATCTTCACCTTCTTAATCTTCTAAAACTTCTTGCTATTCATCTTTTTGTTAACATTACTTATATTGTTCTTATTAAACAGTTATTATTCTTCATATTCTACTTCTTCATCTTCTTCCTATTCATCCTTTTCATCATATTCTTATTTGTGACAGACATTCCTGTACTTGTAATCTGTAAAACTCTGAATTTTCATCCTTCCGTTCTTGCTGTCACGAAAGATTTTAATTACAACAGTATTTGTCCGCGTTCAGTTTAGCCTGCAGCAGCATCAGGCATTTTCCAGGGGCACCACGATGAGGAACGGACTCACCCCCATACACTGCTTAGTCTTCTTCTGCTTAGAATTTAGAGCATATATTTTGCTCTTCATTTTGGTCTTATACTTAATGTTCTTCTGCTTTTTGATCTTCTGCTTATTGTTCTTCTGTCTCTTGTTCTGTATCTTGTAGTTTGTCTTAACCTTCTTTGTCCTGTTGGTGATGGTACAAAAGCCAATGGAAGTAACGAGGACCAGCTGACTGTGCTGGAACCCGGAGGGTCAGCAGAAGGAAAAGAGCCAATGGCACAACCGAGGACCAGCTGACGTTACTGGGACACGGTTACTAAGCAGGAGGTACCTGTGCTCCAAAGCACTACCAAGGACCAGCAGACGTTGCTGGAACTCGGATACCGACATGGAGGCACCTAGGCCAAAGGCACTGCGGAGAACCAGCTGACGGTACTGGAACCCGGATGGGTAGCAGAAGGTACAAGAGCCAATGAAAGTAACGAGGACCAGCTGACTGTGCTGGAACCCAGAGGGTCAGCAGAAGGAAAAGAGCCAATGGCACAACCGAGGACCAGCTGACGTTACTGGGACACGGTTACTAAGCAGGAGGTACCTGTGCTCCAAAGCACTACCAAGGACCAGCAGACGTTGCTGGAACTCGGATACCGACATGGAGGCACCTAGGCCAAAGGCACTGCGGAGAACCAGCTGACGGTACTGGAACCCGGATGGGTAGCAGAAGGTACAAGAGCCAATGAAAGTAACGAGGACCAGCTGACTGTGCTGGAACCCGGAGGGTCAGCAGAAGGAAAAGAGCCAATGGCACAACCGAGGACCAGCTGACGTTACTGGGACACGGTTACTAAGCAGGAGGTACCTGTGCTCCAAAGCACTACCAAGGACCAGCAGACGTTGCTGGAACTCGGATACCGACATGGAGGCACCTAGGCCAAAGGCACTGCGGAGAACCAGCTGACGGTACTGGAACCCGGATGGGTAGCAGAAGGTACCCATGGAAATTAAAGTTGAGGCAGCAGGACTGTTTGCCGTTCACACAGCAGGGGAACAGCTGACATTACTGAACCCCAGTAACACGGGAGCAAGTGTAGACTGTGCTAACAGCACTTCCGAGAAACAACTGGCGGTGTTGGAGCCCAGGGATGAGAAGAGAACAGGGTGGAGGCAGCAGGACTTTTTGCCGTTCACACAGCAGGGGAACAGCTGACATTACTGAACCCCAGTAACATAGGAGCAAGTGTAGACTGTGCTAACAGCACTTCCGAGAAACAACTGGCGGTGTTGTAGCCCAGGGATGAGAAGAGAACATGGTGGAGGCAGCAGGAATGTTTGCCGTTCACACAGCAGGGGAACAGCTGACATTACTGAACCCCAGTAACACAGGAGCAAGTGTAGACTGTGCTAACAGCACTTCCGAGAAACAACTGGCGGTGTTGTAGCCCAGGGATGAGAAGAGAACATGGTGGAGGCAGCAGGAATGTTTGCCGTTCACACAGCAGGGGAACAGCTGACATTACTGAACCCCAGTAACACGGGAGCAAGTGTAGACTGTGCTAACAGCACTTCCGAGAAACAACTGGCGGTGTTGTAACCCAGGGATGAGAAGAGAACAGGGTGGAGGCAGCAGGACTTTTTGCCGTTCACACAGCAGGGGAACAGCTGACATTACTGAACCCCAGTAACACGGGAGCAAGTGTAGACTGTGCTAACAGCACTTCCGAGAAACAACTGGCGGTGTTGTAGCCCAGGGATGAGAAGAGAACATGGTGGAGGCAGCAGGAATGTTTGCCGTTCACACAGCAGGGAACAGCTGACATTACTGAACCCCAGTAACACGGGAGCAAGTGTAGACTGTGCTAACAGCACTTCCGAGAAACAACTGGCGGTGTTGTAACCCAGGGATGAGAAGAGAACAGGGTGGAGGCAGCAGGACTTTTTGCCGTTCACACAGCAGGGGAACAGCTGACATTACTGAACCCCAGTAACACGGGAGCAAGTGTAGACTGTGCTAACAGCACTTCCGAGAAACAACTGGCGGTGTTGTAACCCAGGGATGAGAAGAGAACATCGTGGAGGCAGCAGGACTGTTTGCCGTTCACACAGCAGGGGAACAGCTGACATTACTGAACCCCAGTAACACAGGAGCAAGTGTAGACTGTGCTAACAGCACTTCCGAGAAACAACTGGCGGTGTTGTAACCCAGGGATGAGAAGAGAACATGGTGGAGGCAGCAGGACTGTTTGCCGTTCACACAGCAGGGGAACAGCTGACATTACTGAACCCCAGTAACACAGGAGCAAGTGTAGACTGTGCTAACAGCACTTCCGAGAAACAACTGGCGGTGTTGTAACCCAGGGATGAGAAGAGAACAGGGTGGAGGCAGCAGGACTTTTTGCCGTTCACACAGCAGGGGAACAGCTGACATTACTGAACCCCAGTAACACAGGAGCAAGTGTAGACTGTGCTAACAGCACTTCCGAGAAACAACTGGCGGTGTTGTAACCCAGGGATGAGAAGAGAACAGGGTGGAGGCAGCAGGACTTTTTGCCGTTCACACAGCAGGGGAACAGCTGACATTACTGAACCCCAGTAACACGGGAGCAAGTGTAGACTGTGCTAACAGCATTCCAAGCAACAACTGGCGGTGTTGGAGCCCAGGGTCAAGGAGGATGTTTAAATACTAGATCAAGTATTTTCCTTGTTACGTGTCAATTAAAAATGTCTATACTCCAAACAAGAGAAATATAACCTTTAGTACCATAAGATGATGATTTTACTTTAAAAAATATATGTAAATTAATAATTGACAAACATAAACGCATACATTAACATGTTGAAAAGCAATGCAAACCACAATAAAAATCGGTTAAATAATCTGCTATACGGTTTTAAATAAAAGCATACAAGTACATATCAGAATCCATTAATGATGGATAAGTAACAGTATGTACACCATTTTCATTTGCTGAATAATATCACTAAAAAGTTTTTAAAAATATCTAAAATTTCCATCATGTAATACTGATAATATGTGCCAATCATTTATATTAACAAAAAAAACCTTTAAAAAGTGCATAGTGAAAACAGCTATTTATGCCTGACTGTGGACTTGCAAGCATGACAACGGATAGATAAGGTATATATAGATGAGACTGCATAGCCACAGATGGTGAATGGCCATGTAATACTGTACCTCAATAAAGTGTGCGTTACTACTACATCCTTTTTTTTATATAGCTTTATAAAAGGGTACGTGCATGTATGCTTGCGCCTTTGTTTGGACGCACAGACTGGCTTCCTGCTGTGACGCGTTGGGTATTGGAGCGTCTGTGCGTCTTATGACGCAGACTAACATTCACGGTGCGCATCGTTCATCATCGCAAGCGTACCGACAACACAAAGGCGTTGTCATGACTGCTTTACTCAGTAAACATGCACCTATGATGAAACATACACGCATGTGCCCTATTACATAACAAGCTACAAGAAAAATGCGTGTGAGGTGTGACACAGCTGTTTTGTTAAGGTACAGATTTTATATCGACATTGTACAGGTGTCGCTATTCAGTCTGATAAATAGATATCATTCACCTATTCTATCAGTTGTCGTTCTTTCAGCACCACTTACAGGTATATATTTTGCTATTGTGACTATGCACTATTGACTTTACCAAGGTAATGCATGATTTTTGTTAGCGATTATCATGTTTACATGAAGGACCTTTATGATATGGGCTGTTAACTTTCTAATCAAATATGTATTTTTTAAAATGACACAAATATAAGTAATGTTGAAGAGGACTATTCCTACATGCATTGTTTGCACAATATTACAGGTGTACATCACGTCCCTTAATCAACATTGGATATTATATTTACTTGTATGCTTTTATTTCAAAGGCAAGAACACTGAAGTATAACCTTCGCACTGCAGCAGTTGTCAAAGTTCAACCCACATTATGCACTTCCAACATTGCAGTATTTGAGTCATCATGATGTGAGTTGGATTTGTCTAAGCTATGGAGTGACAAGGTTGACCATCAGTATCCTATAGCATAAGTAGGCTTTTGTGTTTGCATTTGTTTTCGACATGTGCATATCTGTAATAATATGTCACAATTATTTTGTTACAGATTTGTGACAAAGACAAATCATTTTATGGTTTGAAAGTTGACGTTTCAAATGTTTACAGCTTAGAAATCATGGTGTAGCCTCATATCTATGTGTAGCACTAGACACTTTGAGATGTCATGTTTTTTTCACCATGATTAGGTAGCTAGCAGTAATTTTTGCCAGACACACAGCAGGGGAACAGCAGGCGTTACTGAACCCACAAACACATCAGCGATTGTTTTCATCTGTGCATCTAACACTTCTGAGCAGCAACTGGCGCTGTTGAAGCCCAGGGTCAAGGAGGGTGTAGGCAGAGGCCTAGTATAAGACGTTTGAAGTTGAAGTTGTAGTTAGCAGCAGTAATTTTTGCCAGACACACAGCAGGGGAACAGCAGGCGTTACTGAACCCCACAAACACATCAGCGATTGTTTTCATCTGTGCATCTAACACTTCTGAGCAGCAACTGGCGCTGTTGAAGCCAGGGTCAAGGAGGGTGTAGGCAGAGGCCTAGTATGAGACGTTTGAAGTTGAAGTTGTAGTTAGCAGCAGTAATTTTTGCCAGACACACAGCAGGGGAACAGCAGGCGTTACTGAACCCCACAAACACATCAGCGATTGTTTTCATCTGTGCATCTAACACTTCTGAGCAGCAACTGGCGCTGTTGAAGCCCAGGGTCAAGGAGGGTGTAGGCAGAGGCCTAGTATGAGACGTTTGAAGTTGAAGTTGTAGTTAGCAGCAGTAATTTTTGCCAGACACACAGCAGGGGAACAGCAGGCGTTACTGAACCCCACAAACACATCAGCGATTGTTTTCATCTGTGCATCTAACACTTCTGAGCAGCAACTGGCGCTGTTGAAGCCCAGGGTCAAGGAGGGTGTAGGCACAAAATATTGAGTTATTGCCTTGTTACGTGGCCATTGCAAATGTATGTACTTCAAACAAGAATAAATGAACTTTTACTACAACAATAAAATGATAAATTTCAATTACAAGAATAGAAAAATATTTATACTTGACAGTCCTCTGTGGTTGATAACGTTTAATGGCTAACTGAAAATATGGTAACAAATTCAAAGCTTTCGAGACTACTCAGGTGTCTTCATCAGGCTAAGAGTAAAGCCAAAAATGAAGAATCACATATTTCTACACACAACAGGACACAGGAATAGCTAAGACAAGTGAGGGAGGGACAAGTGAGGGGAGACCGGCAACAAAAAGGAGAACAAGGATGAATTATCAGCGCCACACAATCACAGATAAATTAATGAATTTACCTGTGGCAAAAGACTTTTGTATGCCCGGTCATAGCATCATGGATATGGAATTACTGGTATTAAAATATAACTTCAAATATGAGAAACGTACAAAGGTTTCAGAATATAAGCTCATCATGACCTTTGACACTGTTAGTGATGGAATGAATAGATCACATGGATTTATGTCATTCTATATCAATTAAGGAATCTGCGTCTATGCCCTTCCAGGGTCATGAAAACCCAAAAAAATACGCCAATGAGAGGGCAATCAAACTTTCTATCCTTATCTAGGAACTGTTCCAATATTTATGTTCATCCCTGTGAGATAATGACAGTTCTGATACACGTCACTTACTTGTCTTACCTATTGCACTATTCCTGTGTCCTGTTGTGTATAGAAATATGTGATGCTTAATTTTTTTAGTTAGTCTTTCCCTGATGAAGAGACGTGAGTAGCCTTGAAAGCTTGCAATTTGTTTCCATCTTTTCAGTTATCCATTAAAAGGTATCAACCACTGCTGACTCTGAAGTCTAAATATTTTTCTATCTACTGGCTAACACGGTACAAAGATACACATGTTTTCTAATTTCAAGAAGGAAAAATAAAGAAAATACAAATATAAACGCATATATGCACATGCCAAAAATAAATGGAACAACACAACACCCAAAAAATTGGTAACAAAATATAGTGTTGTAAATTTAAGAATAAAAGTCCATTTTTTTTTTTATGAATAATGCTTAAGGAACGCTATGTTAAACCATAACATAGTGAAGACAATGGATTTTGTAATAGTCACTCATCATCATCATCGCAAATTTTATGTGACAGTCACAGACATTTCAATTATTTAAGTTCATAAAATCGTAACTTTCTATAGCATGTATGACATGTCCAGCATGGACTCATTAATGTGATTGATGACACAATAATGTACAATAAAAAATAACCATTTAAAAAAACATTAGGCATTGTTTGTCACAATTTAAGTGTGTGCCTGCAAGTGTAGGTGAAACAAAGGCTACGGATAGCAAAGGTATATTCTATGTCTGTATCAGACAGTGGACAGCCTCTGATGGGTAATGCCGATGTTATACTGTACGTCAATAAAGTCTGCGGCTGAAATCATGCATTTTTTGCTTGTAGAGTGTTGAAGAGGGTAAAAGAATGTCTGGTTGCGCAAAGCTTTATCCGTCAACACTACCTTCCTACTGTCACGCGTAGGGTAGGGTAGCGTGTGGCAATTAGCTGACTATCAAATGTGAGGTTAGGCTGCGTTATTGCGCACTAGGGACGCAAAAAAAAATACAGCAGTAATAATTTAATGTGTAATACTCCACCTATGACAAACAAAAAAATTACGTTCCCTCTTTAACAATGTACAAGACTAACAAGCCTAATGGTTGACGCTGACTTAATTGAGATACAGTATTACATCAACATTGTCCATGAGTAACTATGCACTGTGATACCTATATACCAGTATTAATTTATATCTCTTGTGGTTGTTTCAACAGCACTTGCAGGTATAACTACCTATTGTCAGTATGCATGATGCACTTTCTAGATGTAATAATTTATTATTGGACATTATTACCATGTTTACATGCTGGCCATTTCATATATGGTGTTTGAAGTTACAGTTGGCATCAGTATGTGTATTTTATAATGTCTGTCATAAATAAAACTCGTGATGATGATGATGAGGATTTAATGATTCGTACATCCATTGACTGCATTATCTTACAGGTACAGATAAAGTTCCTTAAAAAGCATTAATTCATAAGTCTGAAATGTACTTTTATGCATTAATTTCAAAATGTGAAGAGTAGACTATGTTTTATTTTTTGTTACCATTTCTAATAGACATGTGCAGATATGCGCTGTGATGACAAATTATTATTTGTCCATATTTGTCATAAAAATTTATCATTCTAGGCCTGCAAAACTTCACAATTTCATGTTTTCAGCATAACAAGCAGGGTGACGGCTCTTCCCTATTTGGAGCATGTTGGTCATGTGTTTTTCTGTCCATGTGTCGGGAACAGGAGACTTCTTGCCGTTGACACAGCAGGGGAACAGCTGGCGTTACTGAACCCCACTAACAGTAGAGCTTGTGTTTTGTTCTGTGGACACGACACTTCTGAGCAGCAACTGGCAGTGTTGGAGCCCAGGGAGTAGAGTTCAGGTGGTAGAAAGATGAACATAACAGGAGACATGGATAACGTTGCGAACCAGTTATTTAATCTGAAAACGGACAGACAAATTCTGGCGAGATCCATGCCTTGTTCATTTTCAGAAAAGTAAGCCGGTCTACATTATCGGAGGATAGTCGCATGCGACGGTCTGTTAGTACACCACCTGCAGCACTAAAGACGCGCTCCGATAATACACTGGCAGCAGGGCAAGCCAGCACCTCCAATGCATACTGGCTAAGCTCTGGCCATGTATCCAGCTTAGAGACCCAAAATTTGAATGGGGAAGAGCCATCTGGGAGTACACTGAGAGGCAAAGCCAAGTAGTCTGTCACCATCTGACGGATACGTTGCCTCCCGCTGACTGGAGCCCTCTCGGATGGTGTAGACATTTGTGGCGCTGCCACAAAACTTTGCCACATTTTTAACATACTGGTCTTTCCCTGTGCAGAGGCACTGCGTGTGCTCCCTCTTGTTGCAGAGCTCTCTACACTGCCTCGACGCACAGAGCTGCTTTGTAAAGCAGTAGCAGCAGCAGTGCTCACGGCAGTAAGGTAGAACATTAGGGATTGCACCAGTGTGTCTTGGTACTCCCGCATTTTCGCTCCCGGTTCAACGGTGTGATGAGGCTTTTGACGTTGTCCCGGTAGCGAGGGTCTAGGAGGGTGTACACCCAATAATCAGACGTCGTGAGAATGTGGGCGATGCGGCGGTCGTTTCTTAGGCACTGCAGCATGAAATCAACCATGTGCTGCAGACTCCCAACTGGCAAAGAAACGCTGTCCTCTGCAAGAGGCGTTATCTCTGCCTGCTCTGCATCACCCCACCCTCGCTCTACATACTGACTAGAGCGTTGTGTACCTCCTCTGGAGCGATGTCTTCCTCCTCCATTGACTCCTCCTCCTCATCCTCCTCACAAAGTGAGCCCTGCCCAGCCCTTTGTGAGGAACCACGTTGCGCTGACTTTCCAGAAGGTGATGGAATTTGTGACTCCTCATCCTCCACCTCTTCCAAAACCTCATCCCTTATTGCTTGCAGTGTTTTTTGAAGCAGGCAGATAAGGGGGACAGTCAGGCTGACTAGTGCATCATCTGCACTCGCCATCCGCGTTGACTCATCAAACGCACGCAAAACGTGGCACATGTCCTTCATAGTGGCCCACTCATTAATGGTGAAGTGTGGACGGCGCAAATTGCGTGTTGATTGCGCCTGATGCAGCTGATACTCCATAACTGCTGGCTGCTGCTCACACAACCGCTCCAACATATGTAACGTTGAATTCCACCTGGTTGATACGTCACATATGATGCGATGTTCAGGAAGACGCAATCTGCGTTGCAGAGCTGCAATGCGCGATCTGGCCATGCTGGAACGTCGCAAGTGAGCGCACTCTAGGCGGACCTTGTGCAGCAGTGCATCAAGATCCGGATAGTCCCTCAAAAAACTCTGCACGACCAAGTTGAGCACATGTGCCAGACATGGTATGTGAGTGAGGTTGCCAAGGCCCAGAGCTGCCACCAGATTTCGGCCATTGTCACACACTACCAAGCCTGGCTGGAGATTCGCTGGCAAAAACCACACGTCGCTCTCCTGCTTGATGGCATTCCAGACCTCCTGCGCTGTGTGGCTTCGATTCCCCATGGGAATTAATTTCAGAACGGCCTGTTGCCGTTTGGCCACGGCTGTGCTCATATCGGTCGCATCAGGTAAGCGTCCACGGGTCCATGTGGAGGTAGACCGTGACGGCTCCTGCAGCGATGATTCTGAGGAACTGGAGTAGGAGGAGGAGTCAATGTGGACAGACTTGATTCCGGCAATCCTTGGAGTTGGCAGAACACGTACAGCGCCACTCGCAAGATCTGTACCCGGCTCCACAACATTCACCCAATGGGCAGTGAGTGAAAGGTATCGTCCCTGGCCATGGGTACTGGTCCACGCATCGGTGGTCAGGTGGACCTTGCTACTGACGGCGTTTAGTAGCGCATGTTTAATTTTTGCCTCAACATGCTTTTGCAGACCAGGGACGGCTTGCCTGCTGAAATAAAATCGGCTGGGCACATTGTATTGTGGGACTGCCAATGCCATTAATTCACGGAAACTGTCAGTCTCCACCAGCCTGAATGACAGCATTTCAAGGGACAGGAGTTTTGCAATGCCAGCATTCAGAGCCTGTGCTCGTGGATGGTTTGCCGAGTATGGCCGTCTTTTATCCCATGCCTGTGCTACCGATGGCTGTTTTGTGGCCTGGGTGTGTGAGGATGACAGGGAACTTGCAGCTGTGGGTGGAATAACACTGTGTCTCTGGACAACAGTGACAGAGGTTCTTCCATGGCGATCCTTTGAGGAAGCCGAACCAGCTGTGTGTGAACTGGAGGAAGAGGCTCCAACACGAGCTGAAGATGTAGGTGCTGCTGTAGGTTGGCCTACATCTCCAGTGTGTCTCTGTAACTCAACAAAGTGCTTTGACCGCACATGTTTCCACATATTTGTTGTATTAAGGTTACTGACACTTTTACCTCTTTTAATTTTTTGATTACACAGCTTGCATTTGACATAGCAAATATCATCTGCAACTGTATCAAAAAAGGACCACGCAGAGCAAGTCCTGGGAGCGCCCGGTTTGGCTGTTGGAAGAGAACTGCTCCGAACGGGTGCCAAACTGGAGGCTACAGGCAAGCGAGTCTGCAGCCTACCTCTCCCTACTGTTTGGACCGTTGGTGCAATCTCTTCCTCAGAGCTGCTCCCACCACCTTCCTGTTCCTCACGCCATGTTGGTCTTGGACCTCATCATCTCCACCACTACCCTCTTCCAACACCTGCTGTTGTTGGGGGTCTGGCCAGCACCATGCTCAACAGAAACTGGCAATGAGTCTCATCATCATCAGATGCGTTCTGCGGTGTGCTGACCATCGCACTGGCTCACCCGCCTCTTCAGATTCAGAGAGACACAGCTGTTGCGCATCACTGATACTGCCTCTTCTTCACATTCAGAATGCTGCTTGGCTGGGCCCCTGTTTCCAAGCCAACAGATTCTGAGAACAGAAGCAGAGACTCAGCTGGCTCCTGTACAGAGCTCTCTGACTGCCTGGCAATTTGGCAGGCGGTGAAGAGACTGATGGTTGTTCAACAGTGCTGTGGTCCTGAGAGGAGGTGGAAGCTATTGAAGTCGATGCATTGGCTGCCATCCAACCAACAACGGCTTCAATTTGTTCTTCACGCAGCAGGGGTCAGCTGACTCCAACAAAAGTGCGCATATAAGGAACGCTCACAGGGAAAATGGTTGGATGCTGTGTCACTGGGTGCGGCCAGCAGCCACAGAATCCCCAGTCTCTCCTGCTGCAAATCCACGGCCTCGACAGACCACGTGCCTTACTCACTGACTTCTTCATCTTGGTAGATTGATAAAGAAGTCAGAAAAGTTAAGGCTAAGTGTGGTTTTCCTCACAGACTACAGTTGACCTGCAGACAACTGTTCAGTATCTGTGAAAGGCCCTTTGTGTATCTTATAGTGTTTGAACCAATGTATTGTATAGGATGGAAGCGCGTCACACTAAATAGATTTGTTTTTTCCACTAAAATGGTCGCAGCACCAATTAGAGAAAATGTGAAAGATGAGCAATGACCACGCTCAGCAGACTACAACCGGCGTGTTAAGAACTCAACTGGAGGATAATCAGCACATCAATAATGAAAACTCACAGACTACAGTGAACACTGAAACAACTGTTCTGTAGCTGTTAAAGGCCCCTTTGTGTACTTCTATAGTGTTTGCAACCAATGTATTGTATACGGATGGAAGCGCGTCACACTAATAGATTAGATTTTTTTCCACTAAAATGGAGCAGCACCAATTAGAGAAAAATGTGAAGGATGAGGCAAGTGACACACGCTCAGCAGACTACAACCGGCAGTGGTTGAAGAACAAACTGGAGCGTAATCTGCACTCACAAAATGAAAAGCTCACAGACTACAGTGAACACTGAAACACAACTGTTCTGTAGCTGTTAAAGGCCCCTTTGTGTACTTCTATAGTGTTTGCAACCAATGTATTGTATACGGATGGAAGCGCGTCACACTAATAGATTAGATTTTTTTCCACTAAAATGGAGCAGCACCAATTAGAGAAAAATGTGAAGGATGAGGCAGTGACACACGCTCAGCAGACTACAACCGGCAGTGGTTGAAGAACAAACTGGAGCGTAATCTGCACTCACAAAATGAAAAGCTCACAGACTACAGTGAACACTGAAACACAACTGTTCTGTAGCTGTTAAAGGCCCCTTTGTGTACTTCTATAGTGTTTGCAACCAATGTATTGTATACGGATGGAAGCGCGTCACACTAATAGATTAGATTTTTTTCCACTAAAATGGAGCAGCACCAATTAGAGAAAAATGTGAAGGATGAGGCAGTGACACACGCTCAGCAGACTACAACCGGCAGTGGTTGAAGAACAAACTGGAGCGTAATCTGCACTCACAAAATGAAAAGCTCACAGACTACAGTGAACACTGAAACACAACTGTTCTGTAGCTGTTAAAGGCCCCTTTGTGTACTTCTATAGTGTTTGCAACCAATGTATTGTATACGGATGGAAGCGCGTCACACTAATAGATTAGATTTTTTTCCACTAAAATGGAGCAGCACCAATTAGAGAAAAATGTGAAGGATGAGGCAGTGACACACGCTCAGCAGACTACAACCGGCAGTGGTTGAAGAACAAACTGGAGCGTAATCTGCACTCACAAAATGAAAAGCTCACAGACTACAGTGAACACTGAAACACAACTGTTCAGTAGCTGTTAAAGGCCCCTTTGTGTACTTCTATAGTGTTTGCAACCAATGTATTGTATACGGATGGAAGCGCGTCACACTAATAGATTAGATTTTTTTCCACTAAAATGGAGCAGCACCAATTAGAGAAAAATGTGAAGGATGAGGCAGTGACACACGCTCAGCAGACTACAACCGGCAGTGGTTGAAGAACAAACTGGAGCGTAATCTGCACTCACAAAATGAAAAGCTCACAGACTACAGTGAACACTGAAACACAACTGTTCTGTAGCTGTTAAAGGCCCCTTTGTGTACTTCTATAGTGTTTGCAACCAATGTATTGTATACGGATGGAAGCGCGTCACACTAATAGATTAGATTTTTTTCCACTAAAATGGAGCAGCACCAATTAGAGAAAAATGTGAAGGATGAGGCAGTGACACACGCTCAGCAGACTACAACCAGCAGTGGTTGAAGAACTAACTGGAGCGTGATCTGCACTCAAAAAATCAAAACCTCACAGACTGCAGTGAACACTGAAACACAACTATTCACTATCTGTGAAAAGCTCCTTTCTGTACTTCTATAGTGTTTGCAACCAATGTATTGTATACGGATGGAAGCACGTCACACTAATAGATTTGATTTTTTTCTAATATAATGGAGCTGCACCAATTCCACTAAATAAAATAAAAAAAAAAAAGAGTCAGTGACACGTGCAGATGCCTACAAACAGCGGTGGATGCAGAGCAAACTGCAGCGTCACCTGCACTGTCACACACACACCTTGCACAGAGCTGTTAAAACAACACTGGCAAAATGAAGCTTTACACAGCGGTTGGTAAACTAGCCTGCCTCAAGCACAGTAGTACACAAAATCGCAATATCTAACTGTCCTCAGAGTCAGCACAGCAGCGTTCTGTCCCTTACTGAGTTCACAGCACAGTGACGCTAAAATGGCTGCGGCGCCTTTTATAGTGCATTCTGACATCATTTCAGCAGCCAATCACAGCCATGCCATTAGTTAAGATGACCGCAGCATTACAGGATGTGCCCACACTTCGTAGGATTCCTCATTGGCTGACTAAAATCACATTGCCTCTCAAAGAATTATGGGAACTTCCGATTCCGGTATACGATATTGAAAAAGTATCGGAATTAAGTATCGGAATTCCGATAACGCGAATATCGGCCGATACCCGATACTTGCGGTATCGGAATGCTCAACACTACTCGGGACAAAATGTGTAGATGTGAAAGTGGGCAGAGAGGAGTTGAAAGACCAGGGGCTTCTAGTAGTAAAGACTGTAAATGAAGAGAACGGTTTAAATATAATTTTGGGTACTAACATTATCGGTAACTGTCTGGGAGAAGTTGTGTTTCTACTCCAACAGCTCGCTGAGATTGCCCGACCAAGGCAGAGAGGAGTAATCCAAAGAGAGATCCGGGCCCTGATGTGTCAGCAGCAAGCGAAGCTTACAGACGGCGAAATTGGTAATGTACGGGTCACCGACTCGAATCCTATTGTGATACCCCCAATGAGTGAAATGATAATCTGGTGCAGGGCAGCCATAGGTCTGAGAGGACAGAACTACCAAGCTGTAGTAGAACCCCACCATTCAGAACATAGACCTACACTTATGACTGCTAGGGGAGTAGTGGAAGTGGTGAATGGAAGAGTACCGGTACGGCTTCTCAACTGGGGAGATGATGAGGTAAACTTACCCCGTTATGCAACCATTGCTAAATTACATGCCGTCGATAATAATTCTATTCTCCCGACTGAGTCCTTAGACTCCCGCCAACTAGCGGAGGATAATGACCCGGCAGCTCAGGTGGCGGATTGGTGTCAGCAACTCCATGTCGGGACCGACACCACTCCCGCCCACCAGAAACAAGGGGTATTACGGGTGGTACAAGAGTACGCACAAGTGTTTAGTAAACACCCCCTCGACTTTGGGGCCATTAAGGGAGTACAGCATCATATCCCTACAGGTAGTCATCCTCCCATTAAAGAGCGGTACAGGCCTATACCTCCAGCCCATTATCAGAAAGCTAAGGAAATGTTACATGATATGAAGGAAGCCGGGGTGATAAGGGATAGTTGTAGCCCCTGGGCAGCACCTCTAGTTCTGGTTAAAAAGAAAGATGGTAGTATGAGAATGTGTGTGGATTACAGGCAAGTGAATCGCATAACACATAAAGATGCTTACCCATTACCACGAATTGAGGAGTCCTTAGCTGCTCTGAAAACGGCTAACTACTTTTCTACCCTTGATCTGACTAGTGGATACTGGCAAGTGGCTGTGGCTGAGGAGGATCGTGAGAGAAACGGCTTTCACCACCCCAATGGGGCTCTGTGAGTTCGACAGGATGCCGTTTGGGCTCAGCAGTGCCCCGGGAACATTTCAGAGAGTGATGGAGAACTGCCTGGGACATCTCAATTTCGAAACCGTGCTGCTATACTTAGACGACGTCATCGTGTATTCCAAGACATATGAGGACCATCTGAAGCACCTGGCAGAAGTATTCGAGTCCCTGTCCAGGTACGGGATGAAGTTGAAACCCTCAAAATGCCATCTACTCAAACAGAAGGTACAATACTTGGGGCACATCGTCAGTTCGGAAGGAGTAGCGCCGGACCCAGAGAAAGTCACTGCCATCCAGAAGTGGCCGGAGCCGAAGAACCTCAAGGAAGTGCGACAGTTCCTGGGACTAACGGGTTACTACAGAAGGTTCGTGAAAGATTACACGAAGAAGGCAGCCCCTCTACAGGACCTCCTAGTAGGACAATCCCTAAAGAGCAGAAACCCTCCCTTTAATTGGGGTAAGGAACAGGCTGAAGCATTCCAAAAGATGAAAGAGATCCTTACAGGTGATGAAATATTGGCTTATCCTGATTACAGCCAACCGTTCCTGCTGTACACCGACGCCAGTAATGAAGGTTTGGGAGCAGTTCTCAGTCAGAAGCAGAATGGCCAAGAAAAAAGTCATTGCGTATGCCAGCAGAAAACTCAGGCCAACTGAGAGGAACCCGGAAAATTATAGCAGCTTCAAGCTGGAGTTCCTGGCACTGGTCTGGGCCATTACCGAGAGATTTAAGCACTATCTGGCCTCCAACTGTGTAGCCCTGGTGTGAAGGCACACGCAGTACCCTGGAGGATGTGTGGAGAGATAGCAGTTTAATGCTCAATGAACATTCATTCCAACACGCACTTAGACACGCCCTTAGGGTATTTAGCCATTCGTCAGGGAGTGTTCAGGGTCAGTCAGTCAGTCATTCAGAGTCTAGCCTGGACGTGGAGGGAGGAAGTAGTCCAGCCTGGGTCTGTGTGCAGTTCTTAAAGTGGAGGCTAGTACAGGTGAGCCCGTTCACCTCAGCCTAGTCAGAGCTGTGCCCCACTAGAAGACAGACTGAGACATTTATTGAGAAGGAAGAGGGAGTTGCAGATACTTCAGTCTCCTGTCCCAAGGACAGTGAAGGTTCAGAGACGTGCTCCTGCCTAGAGGATTACTGAGATTCTGGCAACAAGCTCAAGAAAGAAGTTAAGAAAGGGACTGATTTATTTAACCTGTGGAAGTGAGGAATGCTTATGCTACAAGCGCGGACAAGGCGAAAGGCACAGTGGTAGGAATTCTGAGTGCTATAGGATTGGAGAAGTCCTGCACATTGTCACCGGTCACTGGAGACCGAAGCATCACTATAGCTTCACGCATAGTGGTAGAAAAACCAGAGGCTTACTGGACCTTAGGTAACAGCAAGCAGCCCCTGGAGTGTCGGTACGTAACTGGGGTCAGGGGGAGTGAGAACCTTGAGCCTGATCAGCAAGAATAGGAACTCAGCTCTCTTACAGGAAGGCTCCGACCACAAAACTGACCGGGCAGTACAGCTTTGAAATAGCTGGAGTTTATAGAGGGAACTACGCTTTATGCTGGTTGGACTCATCATTGTGAAAGAAAAGGAGGCCCCTAACTTGTCCAGCTGCTAACTCAAAACACATCCTCCATTGGATCAGCCTCCCTGGGACCTGCCTTACCATCTTACAAGTAAAAGGTATGGAAAGACGCTGACGGTGTGAGACTGAGTTATTAAATTGCATGCCTGCACAACCCCACCATAACCATCGACCTGAGGGAAGAGTCCCACCTGTAGGGGACCCGACATCTAGCTGCCTCACCATCCCCTCAGAGCTCTACAGCAGCGCTGGTACAAATTACCAGAGACTACAGGTGGCGTCTCGAACTGTAAATATATATCTATCCCCTGTAAATATTCCCCCAACATACGCCAGACCGCCAGGGCCACAGACCGAGCCACCGCTACCTGTGACAACCCCATAGACTTCCATGGGCTCGGCTCTGGGTACCCCATTGCCCTGGTATCCCACAATTGTGGTGGCGGGTCGATACAAATTGGCGTCACGAACAGGATGCGAAACTCGCAAAATCGCGAGCCCTGTGTGCCTGTGGAGGTGTTTTTGTGGAAAAGGACTGTTTGCTATTTTTGGCGCTAAAATCCGCCATTTTGCCGCCAAATTCGCGCCCTCAGGCGCTGGAGAAGAAGGTGGGCGTGGATTCGTGGGCTTGAGCCCCCCTGTGGCGCGAAGAGAATGCCTGCCCTCTCAAAGTGCTATTACAACATGCGATCCTGCCCTACAGCAAAGGAGGTCCGCCTCCTCTTCACCTTCCCTGCGAAGAGGAGGAGACGCAAACCCCGCCTCCACGGAAGAGACCGGACGTCTCTAGAAGAAGAAGAAAGAACGCTCTGGAACATCATGGAAGCAGGACGTGTGCAGCCGAGCAGGGAAGCGGAGGAAGGCAGGCCCCGTTCCCCAGCCAAGCTGCCACCAGCACCGGAATCATCCGTGGTCCTGCACCTGCAGCAAGCATTGCTGGAAATTAAAGAAGAAAATGCACGACTGAAAAAGATGGTCCAGCACCAACCTGGATTTGAAGAGATCGAGAGACGCCGGCGTACCCAGGAGCAGCGGCGGCTGTGGGACGCGGTGTTCTCTCCCCTCGACGACCCCCTACGTCTGGAGTTACCAAAACTTCTGCTGCCCAAGGCAAAGGAGCAACCGGAGGCTGCCCCCGAAAGTACCGATCCTGACCCCACCGGTGAAGCGGTGGAGGCGAAGGAGGTTGAGGAGGTACCGCCAGTTCCGGAACGCCCGCCCGGCCAGGAGGCCGCAGCAGATGATCGATCCCCGGCAGGGACACCGGAGGGGTCCTGTCCGTCATTACCAGACGTGGACTGGGACGAGATGGCGCGCCTGGATGACGTCGCCTACACCGCCCAGTGGGAACATGAGTGGCAGCGTCGCGAGGAGAAACAGCAACGCCAGCAGGAAGAAGAGCGGGAAGCTCAGCGCAACCGACAGCGGCAGCATGCAGAGCTGATCGCGGACAAGGAAAGTGTCCGTCGAGAAAAAGGTACTCTGAGGGAACCGCGGCGGCAGGGGTGTGTGACAGAGTTCCAGCTCCGAAAGGGCTGGGGCTTCATCAGAGAACCGGGCCTCTACCCAGGGGTCTTTGTTAGTCGCAGAGACGTAGAATCCCACCTACCGCAAGGTCATCCCGGGAGGGACCTAGTTAATGGAGACATTGTCACCTATACACGACACTGGGGTATGAAGGGATGGTATGCCCTTAATGTCACAATCGTCCGTGACCCGTCCCCGACGCAGGTAACGTCACCACTACCGCAGCGTCCCGTCTCCAGCTCAAACAGCACCAGGCCGTGCCCCAGCATCGCCCCCTGTAGGCTCCTCGCAAATGGAAGCACAACCTGTATACTCTTCACTACCTGATCATACCACATCGCAACCTGCGACTCAGACCACATCTCAAGCAGCAGTTTACACGACGACGCGCACAGCGACTATTTCTGCATCGCGAGAGCAAGTGGCCATCACAGTAACGCAAACAGCGTCTCATAAAGTGAAAGCACCCGTTGCGCCCCTAGAGGTTCGCACGAGAACTGTGGCGACCCAGACTCTGATAGCAGGTCACGACTTGTTAGTCATGGGATCTAGGGACCATCGCATTGTTCCAGCCCCCGGGATGGAAAGTGTAACCGAAGTTAACAAAGAAATCTGAAGAACGGTAGGACCCAGACAGGGTTTACCGCAACTAAGAAGATGTACATAAGTTTTTATAAAAGTGAAGATAGTTTGCACAGTTAATATGAGTATATAATGTTTATATATATTGAATAGAATGCCCGGCTGGGTAAGGAGGTAAAGAGTTTTTGCACTTTATTGTGATGTATATATATATATATGTGTCTTTGTCTTATAATGGACTCAGAGGCTGAGGACTGTGCCAGCCCAGAACTTATCCTGTAAATAGTTGCGCTTCGGTGCACAATATTGGTTTTACATAAAAACCACCACAACTACCTCTGAATAATAAAACCCGTGTGGTGTGGCACTGAGTGAGGTCTGCATTCATATGTCCTGCAGCCCACCCAGGACCCACGTTGAAGGTTTGGTGCGGGTCCTTCACAAGAATATTGCCGTATATTATATGAACATGTCTATTTAATATTTTGTATTTTTCTATATTTAATGTTTTGTTTGCAACGTTCAAGAAATCCTTACCTCCCGGATGGGACGAGTTAATGTTAATGTTTAATGCATAAACAAAAATTGTCTCTTTGTATTTCACAGCCCGGGAGTGCTGTCGTTTACCATGGGGGAATGTGTAGCCCTGGTGTGAAGGCACACGCAGTACCCTGGAGGATGTGTGGAGAGATAGCAGTTTAATGCTCAATGAACATTCATTCCAACACGCACTTAGACACGCCCTTAGGGTATTTAGCCATTCGTCAGGGAGTGTTCAGGGTCAGTCAGTCAGTCATTCAGAGTCTAGCCTGGACGTGGAGGGAGGAAGTAGTCCAGCCTGGGTCTGTGTGCAGTTCTTAAAGTGGAGGCTAGTACAGGTGAGCCCGTTCACCTCAGCCTAGTCAGAGCTGTGCCCCACTAGAAGACAGACTGAGACATTTATTGAGAAGGAAGAGGGAGTTGCAGATACTTCAGTCTCCTGTCCCAAGGACAGTGAAGGTTCAGAGACGTGCTCCTGCCTAGAGGATTACTGAGATTCTGGCAACAAGCTCAAGAAAGAAGTTAAGAAAGGGACTGATTTATTTAACCTGTGGAAGTGAGGAATGCTTATGCTACAAGCGCGGACAAGGCGAAAGGCACAGTGGTAGGAATTCTGAGTGCTATAGGATTGGAGAAGTCCTGCACATTGTCACCGGTCACTGGAGACCGAAGCATCACTATAGCTTCACGCATAGTGGTAGAAAAACCAGAGGCTTACTGGACCTTAGGTAACAGCAAGCAGCCCCTGGAGTGTCGGTACGTAACTGGGGTCAGGGGGAGTGAGAACCTTGAGCCTGATCAGCAAGAATAGGAACTCAGCTCTCTCACAGGAAGGCTCCGACCACAAAACTGACCGGGCAGTACAGCTTTGAAATAGCTGGAGTTTATAGAGGGAACTACGCTTTATGCTGGTTGGACTCATCATTGTGAAAGAAAAGGAGGCCCCTAACTTGTCCAGCTGCTAACTCAAAACACATCCTCCATTGGATCAGCCTCCCTGGGACCTGCCTTACCATCTTACAAGTAAAAGGTATGGAAAGACGCTGACGGTGTGAGACTGAGTTATTAAATTGCATGCCTGCACAACCCCACCATAACCATCGACCTGAGGGAAGAGTCCCACCTGTAGGGGACCCGACATCTAGCTGCCTCACCATCCCCTCAGAGCTCTACAGCAGCGCTGGTACAAATTACCAGAGACTACAGGTGGCGTCACGAACTGTAAATATATCTATCCCCTGTAAATATTTCCCCAACATACGCCTGACCGCCAGGGCCACAGACCGAGCCACCGCTACCTGTGACAACCCCATAGACTTCCATGGGCTCGGCTCTGGGTACCCCATTGCCCTGGTAACCCACAATTGTGGTGGCGGGTCGATACACAACCAGTTCACTGCATTTACAGACAACAACCCCTTAACGCACCTGGAAACAGCCAAGCTGGGAGCCATGGAGCAGCGTTGGATGGCTCGATTGTCGAATTACCAGTTTACCATCAAGTACCGGGCAGGCCGAAAGAATGCTAATGCCGACGCATTGTCCCGAATGCCGCATGAATCTGACACGGAAGAAGAATCAGACGACCTGGAAGAAATTGAGCTACCTGCGTTCCATCGAAATGGGATAATCCATGAGCAGCAAGTCTACAGAAAGCAGTATGGCGCAACATTAAATCCCTTACCCCATCACAGCTGGAAAGAGACTCAGGACAGCGATCCAGTGGTCAGCCGTATCAAGGAGTTGTTAAGACAGGAAGGTTCCTCCTTGGAAAAAGATGCACCTATGTCAGCAAAGCTCCTGTGGAACGAGAGAAGCCGGTTGTTCCTATACCGTGAGAAGTTGTGCAGGAGATACGTCAACCCCAGGACCCATGAGATGGTATGGCAGATAGTGGTCCCTAAGGCAGACGTCCAAATGGTGTTGGAAGCATACCACGATCAAGCAGGACACTTTGGCTGGAGAAAGCTGGAGACCCTGTTGAGGTGCCGGTTCTACTGGGTAGGGATGCGCAGCTCCATCGAGAGGTGGTGTCGGAACTGTGGACCCTGTGGTCTCAGAAGAAAGGACTACGGTAGTCAGAAGGCACCCCTGCAGCCTATCCGGACGACTCGTCCCTTGGAGATCGTGGCCTTGGACCACGTCAAATTGTCGCCAAGTAGATCTGGATACTCATACGCCTTGACCATGGTGGACCATTACTCTAGATTTCTGGTGGTTGTTCCAGTTAAGGATCAGACAGCAGTGACGGCAGCAAGAACCTTTCAAGCAAGCTTCTGCAGACCGCATGGGTATCCGGAGCAAGTATTAACTGATCAAGGACCTGCTTTCGAGGCTGACCTATTCAAGGAATTCTGTCACTTGTATGGGTGTAAGAAAATTAGAACAACACCATACCATCCTCAAACCAACGGCCTTTGCGAGAAAATGAACCACATTGTCGTTGACTTGCTAAAGTCCATACCGCTGGAAGAAAGAAATCGGTGGCCAGAATTGTTACCTGACCTGGTTGACTTGTACAACCACATACCAGTGAGTTCTACCAACTGCACACCAGCTTACCTTATGAGAGCAAGGCCTGGAAGACTGCCAATGGACTTGGAACTTGGTGTGGTGGAACCAGAGGCAGATGACACTGTTGAAGATTGGGATACAAATCGGCAAGAGCAATACAGAAGAGTGCAAGCCTGCGTAGAAGGAAGTCTTAATAAAGCACGGGAAAAGCAGGAGAATATTTACAACAAGAATGCTCCCGCGAAGCCTTTGATGCCTGGAGAAGTGGTATTGAAAAGAAAAAGAAAGATGCACAAATTGGACAACCAGTGGGAACAAGAGCCCTATGTCGTACAAGATTCCAAATATGACAACAGAAAAGTTTGTATCATCAGTAAGGACGGAGGAAGAACAATATCCACTGTGTCCAGAGACCATTTGAAATTGTGTCCAGAACCCTTAAAGCTTCGTGAAGAGAACCCTGTCGTCAATCGAGAAGAAAGAAAAGAAGAGGTCATACACACGGATCTGGGAGATTTCCCTGCGGATTGGCCCAGACTGGGAGATGCTGTAATCATTCCGGTGTTGCAGTTTTATCAGCCACAAGAGGAAGTTCTACCTCCAGTTGTGCCCATGGTGCCAGTTGGGCCAGTTCAGGAGTTACCTATTCCAGCAACACCCCAGCCTACAGAATCTCAAGAAGGACCATCAGAAGCAGCGGCCCATGCTATGGGATCCCCTGGTGAAGCTGACTCACACCGCCCAGCCATCAGTACGCTTGCCAGATCCATAGAAAGATTGAGACAGTTCTATAGTTTGCCGTTACGCAGAGCAGGTAGATCACAGACCAATATACCTGAAACTACTCCACGTAGATCAGAGCGAACCACGAAAGGGAAGCTACCTATTCGATATCAACAGTAATTCTAGCAAAATAATGTATTTTAACCCAGAAAAAGTTTACCATATGTGAATATTGTACAAAGTATTGTTATGGTATTGTGCATTACTAAATATGTGTAATAATGGACTTCGAGGCTGTGGACTATGTCAGCCCCAGAACTGATATTGTATATAGTTGCACTTTGTGCCCTATCTTGGTTTTACAATAAAACCACAGCACAACGTCTACCTCTGAACGTAAAACCCGTGTGGTGTGGCACTGAGAGAGGTCTGCAGCCAGATGTCCTGCAGCCCACCCAGGACCCACGTTGAAGGTTTGGTGCGGGTCCTTCACAAGAATACTATGTGTATTTATATGAAAATGTCTTACTACTTTTGTATTTTACTAATGACCATTGTATACAATGCAACGTTTAAGAATTTCTCACCTCTCTGCTGGGAAGAGTTTGATGTTAAATGTTTAATGTAAAACAAAAATTCTTTCTTTGTCTATTTCACAGCCCGGGAGTGCTGTATTTTACCAAGGGGGAATGTGTAGCCCTGGTATGTAAGGCACACATTATCCGGGAGGATGAGTGGAGAGGTAACGGTTAAGGGCTCGACATGACTCATATACAATTCGGACACACCCAGCAGGGGTGTATAGGGGAGTGTCCTGTAGCACAGTGCGGTCTGAAAGTCGGTCCTGTGAGCGTGCAGGGAGTGAGGACTGGTGCCTGTTGGAGAGTCGAGATCTCCTGTCAACACAGGGAGACGGTACAGAAGTGGAGGCTAGTACGGATGACTGAATATTATCCTAGTCTAGTCAGTGCTTATGTTAAGAGCGCAAGCAGGGCGAAGGGCGCAGTGGAAAGGAATTATAGAAGTGCCTTAAGGATTGAACTATCCTGCATTAGTCACCGGTCACTGGGGACCGAAGTGTTGCTACAGCTTCAAGCGTAGTGATAGAATAACCAGAGGTTCGCTGGACTTCAAGTCACAGGAACAAGCCCTTTTGTCAGTACGTAACCGGAGTCAGGAGAATAAGGCTTTTGAGTTCTGCAGGACAAAAGCAAGGTCTTAATTCCACCCTGAGGAGGCTTCGACCACTATACTGACCGGGCAGTACAGCTACAGAATTAGCTGGAGTTTTAGAGTGAACTTAGCTTCATGCAAGTTGGACTCATTACATTGAAAGTTAAGGAGGCCTCTAACCTGCTCAGCCGTTACCTTGAAACGCATCCTCCATCCACCCCAACAGCTTCCCGGGACCTGCCTTATCATCTTGGAAAGTAAAAGGTATGGAAAGAAGCTTTAATGTGTGAGACTGTGTCATTTAACTGCATACCTTCACGACATCATCATCACTATAGACCCTGAGGGAAGAGTCCCACCTGTAGGGGACCCGACATCTAGCTGCCACACCATCCCCTCAGAGATCTACAGCAGCGCTGGTCTTAGTGATCAGAAAACTACAGGTGGCGTCACGAACTGTTATATACCAGTCCCCTGTAAATAACCCCCCCCAACATACGCCTGACCGCCAGGGCCACAGACCGAGCCACCGCTACCTGTGACAACCCCATAGACTTCCATGGGCTCGGCTCTGAGTACCCCATTGCCCTGGTAACCCACAATTGTGGTGCGGGTCACGACACCTGTTCCACCTGACTCCGGTTACGTATTGACACTGAGGGCTGCTCTCTGCGACCTGTAGTCCAGATGCCTCCAGGTTTCTTGTTACTATGCCTGAAACAGTAGCAACACTTCGGACCCCGGTGTCCGGCAATTTAATGCAGGCAATCCAATACCTGTAGCACTTCTCTATCTTCTCCACTGTGCCCTTCGCCCTGCTTCCCGCTTTTAACATAAGCACTTGTGGCAGTTGTGGAATAATGTCAGCTTCATCCAGAGCTCGCTGCACAGCTCTCAGTTTCCTCCAAAGTCCACACAGGACCGAGACTGAATGACTGCTCTGTCCTTGAGACAGAAGCTAACAGGCTGAACTCCACTGAACACTAAGCTCCACTCAGACTGATCTTATCTCAGACAGATAACTATCCAGGGAATGACTCACTCCTAAGTGTTCTGCCACACTAAACAATCCCGCTAGTGATCTCGTTAGCGTCGCATACTAATGAGATCGCTAGCGGGATTGTTTTAACATCGCTAGTAGCTGCCTAATTTAGCGATGTCGTTAAGGACGCTAACAAATAGCGATCTCCTTAACGACACCGCACATCACACTACCTCCACGTCAACAGATCCTCCTTGCAGTCAGTGACAGCGGCTACGGGCGGCGGCCGCTCCGTGATGTGGTCTGCTGTGCTGGGAGGGTTCCGGTGCTGTCCCCCTGCTCCGGGCCTGGCGCTCCTGTGGGGGATGGGTGGTCGGTCTCCTCCTCTTCCCGGCTCGCAGCGCTGGGAGATGCACGGCTGACACCCAGCGCTCAGTGCGCACAATCACCGGATATTCCGCAGGCCGGTTCTCCCCGTCATACAGCTGCTGTGAGGAGGACGTCCCCGGTGCAGATGTTACTGCCCCTCCCAGGAGCAGACGGCCGCCGTGCTACCAGGTGCCACACTCAGCGATATATGCTCACCAGCGGGACACCAACGATAAAAATAGGGTCCGGAACGATGAGAACTATGAACGAGATCACAGCAGGATCTCAGCAGGGGCCACGTCGCTAGTACATGCCACACACAACAACGTCACTAACGAGATCGCTAAATAGTGACGTTTTTTAGCGATCTCGTTAGCGACGCTGTTTAGTGTGGCATACCCTTAAGCCTCCCGGAGCTAACTATCTGACTATCTCAGACAGGAAACTATCCAGGGAATGACTCACCCCTGAGCCTCCCGGAGCTAACTGACTGAACTAACTCATCTCTCTCACTCTCCCTCCAGACTAATCACTCGTGCCACGTGTCACTCCCCTTATATCTCAGATGGGTGTGTCTGAAAGTGTGAGTGACAGTGAATGCATATCAAGCGTTGCTGTTACCTTCTAGTGCACTCTCCTGGATTTTTATGTGTGCCTGCGTAGCTGGGCTACACATCCCCCTTGGTAAAACACAGCACTCCCGGGTTGTAAAAGACAAAAAGAATATTTTGTTT
>JARQOD010007124.1:0-40224 GCA_033576555.1 Oophaga sylvatica | reverse complement strand
AAAAACAACTGCTCCGAACAGGTGCCAAATGGAGGCTACAGGCAACCGAGTCTGCAGCCTAATCTCCCTCCTGTTTGTACCGTTGGGGCAATGTCTTCCTCTATCTTCCTTCTATCACTAACCATTTCTCTGGCCTCTCCAGCTTTCAACCAAAGTAGGGTTTTCTCACCCACAAAGCTCTCCACAGTGCAGCACCCCTCCTACATCCCCTTTCCCTCATTTCTATCTATCGGCCAAAACCGACTGCTGCGCTCGGGCAAACGACTTTCGACTAACCTCTGCACTAATACGTACCTCCACTCCCGACCCCAAGGACTCCCCTGCTCTACGCCAATCCTCTGGAATGCTGTACCCCAAGAAATTGGGGATATCCAAAATTTTTGCATGGTTTCAGGCGCTCCCTCAAAAACATTTGTTCAGAGGGCCTATCACATTCACTAATCAAAGTCATTCTATGTATTCTGTGTAAGTGTGTGTGTGTCTCTAGCCCATTCACTATCTCCATCCCTCAGTCCTTAAGATGGCTGGAACATCATTGTAAATGCACCATTGTATTTTAACACCTATACTTTGTATCTCCCCCATCTCATTGTACTTTTGTAAGCTGTCACGAGCAGGGGCGACTTATTTAGTTTAAAATTTATTGAAATTGTTAACGTTGTTACTTATGACTTGTGTTCTGAAACTGCTAAACTGTAAAGCGCTGCGGAATATGTGGCGCTATATAAATAAATATTATTATTTTTCCCTCTGAGCTGCTCCCACCACTTCCTGTTCTTCATGCCATGTTGGGTATTGGCCCTCATCATCCCCACTACCCTTTTTCCAACACTGCTGTTGGGGTGGTCGGGCCAGCACCATGCTCAACAGAAATGGCACCTGGGTCCTCATCATCATCAGATGCGTTTGCGGTGTGCTGACCATCGGCACTGTCTCACCCGCCTCTTCAGATTCAGGAGACACAGCTGTTGCGCATCACTGCATACTCCCTCTTCTTCACATTACAGATTGCTGTTTGGGCTGGGCCCCTGTTTGCAAGCCATAGATTCTGAGAACAGAAGCAGACACTCAGTGGCTCCTGTACAGAATTCTTGACTGCCTGGGCAATTTTCCCGGCGGTGAAGAGACAGATGGTTGCCCCAAAAGTGCTGTGGTCCTGAGAGGAGGTGGAAGCAATTGAAGTCGTGCATTGGCTGAGATCAAACAACAACGGCTTCAATTTGTTCTTCCCGCAGCAGGGGGGTACTCCGAGCTCCTACAAAAGTGCGCATAAAGGAACGCTCACGGCCCGGGGAAAACTGGTGGATGCTGTGTCACTGGGGGCCGCAGCAGCCACAGAATCCCCACGTCCTCTCCCTGAAGAAACTCCACGACCACGTGCCTTACTCCCTGCCTTCTTCATCTTGGTAGATTGATAAAGAAAGTCTGAAAAGTTATAAGGCCTAAGTGTGGTTATTCCGCAGAGACTGCAGTGAACACTGCACACAACTGTTCAGTAGGTGTGAAAGGCCCCTTTGTGTACTTCTATAGTGTTTGCAACCAATGTATTGTATACGGATGGAAGCGCGTCACACTAATAGATTTTATTTATTTGTAATAGAATGGAGCAGCAACAATTAGAGAAAAATTTCAAGGATGTGCCAGTGACACACGCTCAGCAGACTACAACCAGCAGTGGTTGAAGAACTAACTGGAGCGTGATCTGCACTCCAAAAAGGAAAACCTCAGACTACAGTGAACACTGCACACAACTGTTCACTACCCAACGCGTCTCAGCAGGAAGGCAGTCTGTGCGTCAAAACAAAGGCGCAAGCATACATCCACGTACCCTGTTTATAAAGCTATATAAAAAAAATTATGTAGTAGTGACGCACACTTTATTGAGGTACAGTATTACATCGCCATTCACCATCTGTGGCTATGCAGTCTCATCTATATATACCTTATCTATCCGTTGTCATGCTTGCAAGTCGACAGTCAGGCATAAATAGCAATTTTCGCTATGCACTATGCACTTTTTAAAGGTTATGTTTGTTAATAAACATGATTATTGCCACATATTATGAGTATTACATGATGGAAATTGTATAATTTTGTATAAACTGTTTAGTGACATTATTCAGCAAATGTAACATTTTAGTAATGTCACAGATAACTTGTAATGCTGATGATGTTTTGAAGTCAGACATTCATTGTCTATACAATAAAAATGGTGTACATACTGTTACTTATCCATCATTAATGGATTCAGATATGTACTTGTATGCTTTTATGTACAACCGTATAGCAGATTCCTTAACTAATTTATTTTGTGGTTTGCATTGCTGTTCAACATGTTAATGTATGTGTTTATGTTTGTCAATTCTTTATTTATCTAGATATTAGTTTAAATGAAATCATCATCTTATGGTAGTAAAGGTTATCTTTCTCTTGTTTGAAGTATAGACATTTAAAATTGACAGGTAACAAGGAAATTACTTGATCTAGTATTTAAACATCCTCCTTGACCCTGGGCTCCAACACCGCCAGTTGTTGCTCGGAAGTGCTGTTAGCACAGTCAACACTTGCTCCTGTGTTACTGGGGTTCAGTAACGTCAGCTGGTCCTCGGTTGTGCCATTGGCTCTTTTCCTTCTGCTGCCCCTCCGGGTTCCAGCACAGTCAGCTGGTCCTCGTTACTTGCATTGGCTCTTGTACCTTCTGCTACCCGTCCGGGTTCCAGTACCGTCAACTGGTTCTCCGCAGTGCCTTTGGCCTAGGTGCCTCCATCTCGGTATCCGAGTTCCAGCAACGTCTGCTGGTCCTTGGTAGTGCTTTGGAGCACAGGTACCTCCTGCTTAGTAACCGTGTCCCAGTAACGTCAGCTGGTCCTCGGTTGTGCCATTGGCTCTTTTCCTTCTGCTGCCCCTCCGGGTTCCAGTACCGTCAACTGGTTCTCCGCAGTGCCTTTGGTCTAGGTGCCTCCATCTCGGTATCCGAGTTCCAGCAACGTCTGCTGGTCCTTGGTAGTGCTTTGGAGCACAGGTACCTCCTGCTTAGTAACCGTGTCCCAGTAACGTCAGCTGGTCCTCGGTTGTGCCATTGGCTCTTTTCCTTCTGCTGCCCCTCCGGGTTCCAGTACCGTCAACTGGTTCTCCGCAGTGCCTTTGGTCTAGGTGCCTCCATCTCGGTATCCGAGTTCCAGCAACGTCTGCTGGTCCTTGGTAGTGCTTTGGAGCACAGGTACCTCCTGCTTAGTAACCGTGTCCCAGTAACATCAGCTGGTACAAGATTGTGCTACAAATACAAGATACGGAACAAGAGACACAAGAACAATAAGCAGAAGATCTAAAAGCAGAAGAACATGAAGTATAAGACCAAAATGAAGAGCAAAATATATGCTCTAAATTCTAAGCAGAAAAAGACTAAGCAGTGTATGGGGGTGAGTCCGTTCCTCCTCGTGGTGCCCCTGGAAAATGCCTGCTGCTGCAGGCTAAACTGAACACGGACAAATACTGTTGTAATTTAAATCTTTTGTGACAGCAAGAACGGAAGGATGAAAAATTCATACTTTGACAGATTACAAGTACAGGATTCTCTGTCACAAATAAGAATATGATGAAGAAGATGAAGCAGAATATGAATAAGAATAATAGTTTATATAAGAAGAATATGAGTAATGTTAACAAAGATGAATAGCAAGAAGTTTAAGAAGAAGATAAAGAAGGTGAAGATGAAGAATAATTTGATGAAAAAGATGATGCTGCAGAAGATTATGAAGGAGAAAGTGTGTGAAAAGTTAAAAAGGTGAAGATGAAGAGCATGGAAGTTGTGTAATATACATATTTGCCAAAATATAAAAAACGTTAACATTGTCAATTTCTTCGTCAATCCGAACATCTTTAAAAAAAAAAATATTTATGCTATTCCATTTGATTGGGTTAAACATCTATGCCTTTAATGTCTCCTCAACCTTCCCCAATACATTCTACATTACTCTTTCTTGTTTTCCTTCATGTACAATTAACCAACAAGGCAACAATGGGTTTTTTTTAATTTCGATATTTTGTTCCCATAGACTTACATGGGACTTCCGGTATCGATATCGGGTATCGCCGATATTTTAGTGATATCGGCGATACCATTCCGATTCCGATACTTTAGGATATCGGAAAGTATCGCTCAACTCTAGTGTTTAGCGAAAGTAAATCTGCATCCTTGCCTCCCCATAGGAGCTATGACTGCGCTATTGAATTAGTGCCGGGTAGTAAATTCCCTAAAGGTCGCCTTTTTAACTTGTCTGTACCTGAACATGTCGCTATGCGGTCTTATATCAAGGAATCATTGGAGAAGGGTCATATCAGACCATCCTCTTCATCCTTAGGTGCCGGTTTTTTCTTTGTGGCCAAAAAAGATGGTTCATTAAGGCCGTGTATTGATTATCGTCTCTTGAACAATATTACTGTGAAATATCAATACCCGTTACCCTTGATTTCTGACCTGTTTTCCAGGGTGAAAAATGCTACTTGGTTTACCAAGCTTGACCTCAGGGGGGCGTATAACCTTATTCGCATTAAGCACGGGGATGAATGGAAGACGGCATTCAATACCCCTGAAGGGCATTTTGAGTACCTAGTGATGCCCTTTGGGCTCACTAATGCTCCTTCCGTCTTCCAGTCCTTCATGAATGACATTTTCAGGGATTTTGTGGACAAATTTCTGATTGTTTATTTGGATGATATCTTGATTTTTTCTAATGACTGGGACTCTCATGTGAAACATGTTCGAACTGTGTTCCAGATTTTGAGAGAGAATGCTCTGTATGTGAAGGGATCAAAGTGTCTTTTTGGCGTACAGAGGATCTCATTTCTGGGATTCATTTTGTCCCCATCTGTTATTGAAATGGACCCGGTCAAGGTTCAGGCCATCTGTGATTGGGTCCAACCTACTTCATTAAAGGCTCTTCAGAGATTTTTGGGTTTTGCCAATTTTTATCGTAAATTTATTGGTAATTTCTCGGTTATTGTTAAACCATTAACTGATTTGACCAGAAAGGGTTCTGATGTGGTGAATTGGCCTCCTGAGGCAGTCTCTGCATTTCAGGAACTTAAGCAGAGATTCACTTCTGCTCCTGTTCTACGGCAGCCTGATGTTTCTCTGCCATTTCAGGTGGAGGTTGATGCCTCTGAAATTGGGGCAGGTGTCGTTTTGTCCCAAAAAGATCCAGAGACCTCTAAAAGTAACCCTTGTGCCTTTTTCTCTCGAAAATTTTCTCCTACTGAACGTAATTATGACGTGGGTAATCGGGAGTTATTGGCCATGAAGTGGGCTTTTGAAGAGTGGAGACATTGGCTGGAGGGAGCCAAACATCAGGTGGTGGTCCTTACTGACCATAAGAATCTGGTCTATCTGGAATCTGCCAAGCGACTCAATCCTAGACAGGCCAGGTGGGCCTTCTTTTTCACACGTTTTAATTTTGTGGTTTCCTTTCTTCCTGGCACTAAGAATGTTAAGGCGGATGCCCTCTCGAGGAGTTTCCTTGCGGACTCTCCTGAGTTATCTGATCCTTCTGTTATTTTGAAAGAGGGTGTAGTTCTTTCCGCCATCTCGCCCAATTTGAGACTTGCTCTGGAGGGGTGTCAGGAGGATAGGCCCGAGCGCTGCCCTGTTGGAAAATTGTTTGTCCCGGACCAATGGAAAAAGAGGGTGATGTCTGAGATTCATTGTTCCGCATTGGCTGGGCATCCCGGAATTTTTGGTACCAGAGACTTGGTTAGTCGGTCCTTTTGGTGGCCTACCTTGTCTCGTGATGTCAGGGAATTTGTGCAGTCCTGCGGGACTTGCTCTCGCTCCAAGCCTTGCTCTCGCTCTAGTGGTTTATTGATGCCATTGCCTGTGCCCAAGAGACCATGGACCCATATCTCTATGGATTTCATTTCCGATCTTCCTGTTTCTCAGAGAATGACCACCATCTGGGTAATTTGTGATAGGTTTTCCAAAATGATACATCTTGTGCCATTACCTAAGTTGCCTTCCTCCTCTGAATTGGTGCCGTTGTTCCTTCAGCACGTGGTTCGTTTACACGGCATTCCTGAGAACATTGTGTCTGACAGAGGAGTCCAGTTTGTTTCCAGATTTTGGAGGACTTTTTGTTCTAAACTGGGTGTTCAATTGTCTTTCTCCTCGGCATTTCATCCTCAGACCAATGGTCAAACTGAGAGAACAAACCAGTAGAGTTGAGCGATACTTTCCGATATGCTAAAGTATCGGAATCGGAATGGTATCGCCGATATCACTAAAAAATCGGCGATACCCGATACCGATACCGGAAGTCCCATGTAAGTCTATGGGAACAAAATATCGCAACTAAAAAAACCCCATTCTTTCCTTGTAAACACTAAATATACACACATAGAATACATATATATATATATACATGTCATTGTGACATATATATATACATATATGTATAGTTTATACACTTCTACATAGTAAAATATCCTTTGATTCAATTGCCGGGTAAAGCCGGCTTCAGTGAAAAGACAGAAGCACCCGACATGAAATGACACTTGGTGTATATAGGGTTAAACATTTCTTTTCATGTCCTTTGCTATCTAATTTGCACAAACAATTAAATCAGACTATGTGTGCAAAATTTCACACCTGTAGGGGTTAATTAAAGGTGAAAATTCGTTGTAAAAAAAAACGGACTTTTTTGCTACGAATTTACACCTTTAATTAACCCCTAGAGGTGTGAAATTTTGCACACATAGTCTGATTTAATTGTTTGTGCAAATTAGATAGCAAAGGACATGAAAAGACATGGTTAACCCTATGTACACCAAGTGTCATTTCATGTCGGGTTCTGCATTTTCACAAAAGCCGGCAATTGAATTAGCGGCTATTATACTATGTAGAAGTGTATGAACTACAAATATAAATATATATATATATGTGTCACAAATTCAATGACATGTATATATATATATGAGGTGTAAAATTGCTGAAAATAAATGCGTGGGCTCCCGCCCTATTTTCGCAACCAGACAGACAAAGCCAGTGAGTGGGGGCAGATAATAATAGCCCAGAGAGGGACCATTATTTTTGCCCCCCCCCCCGGCTACTAACATCTGCCCCCAGACACCCCAGGAAAGACAAATCTATAATTAGATTCGCCCTTTCTGGCACTTTGCCCGTCTATTCCCATTGCCCTGTAGCGGTGGCGAATGGGTTAATATGGGGTTAAAGCCACCTTGCTATTGAAAGGTGACCTTAAGCCAGGTTAATAATTGAGAGCTGTCAATTAGACAACTATCAATTATTAATCCTATTGCATGAAATAAAAATAAAACACACACACTTTAATTAAAAATCATTTTAATGAAATAAAGACACGTTTTTGACCATCTTTTATTTTACTGCAAAAACCATTTCCTGTAATAAAAATAAAATAAAAAAGCAAAATTATTCTTACCTATCCCATGCACAGTCAGGTCCCACGGTGTAATCCTTCAGAAAGGGTTAATGTTTACTGCAGGGACCGCAGCTAATGCTGCAGCCTCACAGTAAACCCCAAATGAATGAGTTCCTCTCCTGCCTGACAGGAGAGTAAAGGCTGGGTGTCACATAACGATACACCAGCAATCCCGACAACGATATGCACTTGTCAGGATCGCTGGTGTATCGCTACATGATCGCTGCTGAGCTGCCAAACAGGCAGCTCAGGCAGCGATCTGGGACAGCGACACTGCGGGTAACATCGCTTAAGGGCCCGTCTCACATAGCGATATCGCTACCGAGATCGCTGCTGAGTCACTAGTTTTGTGACGCAGCAGCGAGCTCACCAGCGATATCGCTGTGTGTGACATTCAGCGACGATCAGCCCCCCTGCCGGGTATCGCTGATCGTCGCAGAAATGTCAGGACCTTTTTTTGATCGCTGGTTTCCCTCTGACAGGCACGCATCGCTGCGTGTGACAGGCGGGAAACCAGCGATCAAAGGTCCTGACATTTCAGCGACGATCAGCGATACCCGGCAGGGGGGCTGATCGTCGCTGAATGTCACACACAGCGATATCGCTGGTGAGCTCGCTGCTGCGTCACAAAACTAGTGACTCAGCAGCGATCTCGGTAGCGATATCGCTATGTGAGACGGGCCCTTAAGTGGAAAGCTTAATTGATTGCTTTCCACTTTCACTTCAGGTCAGCCAGGGACACAATCAGTGACGTCAGAGGGAACTGATTAACAAAAATAGGGGTTCCCTTCGAAAAAAAAATGGCGTGGGGTCCCCCTATTTTTGTTAACCAGCCAGATGAAGCAGACCGCTGAGGCCTGGATTTTCAGGCTGTTAAGGAGCCAAGATCCATGGACCTTGCCAGCCTGATAATACCAGGCCACAGCAGTCTGCATATCTTGGCTGATTAACAAAAATAGGGGATCCCCTCGAAAAAAATTGGCGTGGGGTCCCCCCTATTTTTGTTAACCAGCCAGATGAAGCAGACCGCTGAGGCCTGGATTTTCAGGCTGTTAAGGAGCCAAGATCCATGGACCTTGCCAGCCTGATAATACCAGGCCACAGCAGTCTGCATATCTTGGCTGATTAACAAAAATAGGGGATCCCCTCGAAAAAAATTGGCGTGGGTCCCCCCTATTTTTGTTAACCAGCCAGATGAAGCAGACCGCTGAGGCCTGGATTTTCAGGCTGTTAAGGAGCCAAGATCCATGGACCTTGCCAGCGTGATAATACCAGGCCACAGCAGTCTGCATATCTTGGCTGATTAACAAAAATAGGGGATCCCCTCGAAAAAAAATTAGCGTGGGGTCCCCCTTATTTTTGTTAACCAGCCAGATGAAGCAGACCGCTGAGGCCTGGTTTTTCAGGCTGGTAAGGATCCAATATCCATGGACCTTGCAAGCCTGATAATACCAGGCCACAGCAGTCTGCTTAGCTTGGCTGGTTAACAAAAATAGGGGATCCCCTCGAAAAAAAAACGGCGTGGGGATCCCCCCTATTTTTGTTAACCAGCCAAGTAAAATGCAGACTGCTGCGGCCTGGTATTAAAAGACTGTCAAGGCCCATGGATTTTGGCCCTCAACAGCCTGATAATACCAGGCTACAGCAGCCCCACATTTGGCGCATCAAAAGATGTGCCAATTGTGGCACTTTACCCGGCTCTTCCCACTTGCCCTGTAGCGGTGGCAAGCGGGGTAATAAGGGGTTATTGTCACCGTTGATTGCACGGTGACAATAAGCCCGGTTAATAATGGAGAGGCGTCAATAAGACACCGATCCATTATTAATCCCAAAGTTATTAAATGTGTAAAAAAAAGACAAAGCAAGAAAAAGGTCTTTTAATGAAATAAAAGAGACAACACAGTTTTCATTTCTTTTATTATACTCTCATTCCTGCGACGCCATCGATCTCCTGTAAAAAAAGAAAAAAACAAACCAACAGTATACCACCTGTCCGACGCAGTCCATAACGATAGTCCCACGACGATCCAGCTCTGCTACATCGCAATGACAGGCAGAGCCTGTCATTGCAACGCAGCACAGCTGATTACCTGCTTCCCCGGCGGTGACGTCATCGGACTGACTGCTTTACGGCCGGGATTACCCAGCAGTCACTGCAGTTATCGCGAGAAACTGCATGTGACCGCCGGGGAGAAGAGGATGGCGGCCATGAAGCAGTCCAGGACGTGACCGCCGGAGATCTTCTGCCAGGTAAGTGCCGCTGACTCCTGACAGACCCGACAGACGGACACTGACAGTGACAGTGACATCCCGATTCCGGTATCCGATAAGACGAAAATATCGGAACTCGGAATCGGAATTCCGATACAGCTAATATCGGCCGATACCCGATATTTGCAGTATCGGAATGCTCAACACTACAAACCAGACATTGGAGACTTATCTTAGATGCTTTGTGTCTGCTGATCAGGATGACTGGGTCTCTTTTTTGCCTTTGGCTGAGTTTGCTCTTAATAATAGGGCTAGCTCTGCCACTTTGATGTCTCCGTTTTTCTGTAATTCTGGGTTTCACCCTCGATTTTCTTCAGGACAGACGGAGGCTTCTGTCTGTCCAGGGGTTGACTCTGTTGTGGAGCGTATGCAACAGATTTGGGACCAGGTAGTGGAGAGGTTGTCCCTCTCTCAGGAGAAGGCCCAGCGGTTTGCTAACCGGCATAGGACTGATGGTCCTCGGTTTAAAGTGGGGGACTTGGTCTGGTTGTCCTCAGAGAATATTCCTATGAGAGTAGCATCTCCTAAATTTAAGCCTAGGTTCATTGGACCTTATAAGATCATGGAGATTATTAATCCTGTTTCTTTTCGTTTGCTTCTTCCAGGGACATTTAAGATCCATAACGTGTTCCACAAGTCCTTGTTGAAGAGGTTTGTTGAGCCAGTGGTTCCTGCTGCTGTGCCTCCTGACCCTGTTTTGGTTGAGGGCAATCTGGAGTATGTGGTTGAGAAAATATTGGATTCTCGTTTTTCTAGACGGAAACTCCAGTATTTGGTTAAATGGAGAGGTTATGGTCAGGAAGACAATTCTTGGGTGTTTGCTTCGGACATCCATGCTAGGAGACTTATCCGTGCTTATCATAGAACTCATCCTGACCGACCTGGTTGCTCAAATGAGGGTTCGGTGACCCCTCCTCAAGGGGGGGGTACTGTTGTGAATGGGTTTGAGATGAGTTCTGAGCAGAGGCTCCCTCTGGTGGTTACAAGCGGTACTAGTGAAGATTGTGAGGACTGGAATCAGGTGTTACTGACTGGTCTTATATAAGGGAGTCATTTTCCCATCAGGGTTGCCGGTGATCAATTGTTCTGGTCTGAATCCTTCATTCCAGTTTCCCTTGTAGCCTGCTGTGTCGTGTCTGCATCTCCTGCTTCCAGATAAGTCTTTTTCTTCTTTTGTGTTTGTGCTATATTTTTGCATTTTGTCCTGCACTTCTTTGGGGGCCTTCTGGGTCCCCTCCGGGGGCTTCTGCCTTCTCAGTTTAATTCAGCCACTGAGTTTTGTTCTTTTGCTTTTTCCAGTTTTTTCAGTGGCTGCTGTTTTGATTTTGTTACACCAGAGAGCTAATTTAGGTGGTAGAGGTCGTGTGATCTCAGGTGATTTTGAAATTAGTAGAGTTGGTGTTTTTCAGGGTTTTCTGGGATTGCAGTAAGTACCCTTCCTATCCTTTTCTATTTAGATAGTTTGGGCCCCAGCGTTTGCTCATACTATTTTCATCCTGTGTCTGTATTTCCTCTTGTCTAACCGCCATTACATGTTTGGGGGCTTTCTATTATCTTTGGGGTTCTGCTCCGGGGCAGATAGCTTTCCTATTTCTATCTTTAGGTGTAGTTAGTTTCTCAGGCTGTGACGAGGCGTCTAGGACCAACGTAGGAACGCTCCACGGCTGCCTCTAGTTGTGGTGGTTAGTCAGGGTACTGCAATCCCATAGATTCCAACTGCTCTGGTGTATTGCTTTTTTTACCTGCACTCCTCAGCTACCGAAACATAACACAGGACCTTCCGTCAGACTGATCTATGCTCACTTCGAGAGTCACTTTCCACTTCCCTAGGGAACTATCAGTCTGCACGTTCTGAGGTAACTTTCCTCTCAGCTCGTCTCTCTGAGGTACAACCAACAACTAGCTAACGTTCAGCTAGACTGCCTTTATCCCACTGCTCTATCTCTCCACACCCTTATATACCTGCGTATTCTAAAGGGCTCCCTCTGGTGGTACTAGGAAAATGTGAAGTGTGAATGAATATCAGGTGATTGTGAATTACCTTTCATGCATCCTCCAGGGTAACATGTGGCACCAAGCGCAGCTGGGCTACACATCTACATAGATACATAACACAAAAAACCCAAATAAAAACATAATAAGCAAATACCCTACAGTAAATTAATAAATAGCAATAGTGCATGAAAATAATATATGGTACTTAGTTAACATAATTTTTATCCGAAAAATTTAAAAGCTATCCCACCACGTCACGGTGACCCTATTCGGGATGGTCTTAACCTCTAATGATAAATCTTACCATTTTTTATGCATGTGGATAAGGGCTGAGAAGGATTGAAACCCGGTTAATGGACACACAGCGATGGGGAACTGCATGAATGTAATGTCCAGCTTAAGGAAAAGCCTGGCCACACCTTTATATGCACTGGGTGCAAACAAAAAACTGAAACAAAAAACCTAAAGAGATGAACTGGAATATAAATTGCAGCGTTTAAGCATATTTTCACACTAGCCATTAAACAGACAGAATCCAAGATAAAAACATAATAAGCAAATACTCTGCAGTAAATAAATAAGCAGCAATAGTGCATGAAAATAATATAGGGTAATATAGTTAACATAATTTTGATCAAAAAAATTTAAAAACCATCCCAGTGAACTTATTCTGGATGGTCCTCACCTCTAGTATTAAACCCTTACCATTTGTCAAGTGACATGCATGTGGGTAACAACTGAGAATTGAAACCCAGATAGTAGACTCATAGATACATAACACAACAGCGTACCTCACTCAACTTGCTAACACTTAAAGCATAAATCCATTTAGCTCCAAATGCGGTAATGTATATATGGTAATGTTCCCCAGATGTGTTTTATGACCTATTGGGAATTATATTATGTAATAAATGTCACATGGCTTGTTCAAACTCTATAACCATATTGTTTCATTCATTGGCAACATGGGATAATTTGCTTGTGAACATCAAGGCTGTGGAAAAACATTTGCAAAGAAACAAATCCTAGAACACGTCAACACTCAAAATCATGAGAAGAAAAAGATTGTGAAATCTCCACAACCAATAAATATAAGGCAAACATGTAATAAAGATGCAAAAAATATCCTAAACTAAAAGTGTCAAGTGTCCTCCCAAAAAATACAAATAAGTGATTATATAGTAAAAAAGAAAATAAAAACCTAACCATGTTACACGCAATCAAAATAATTTTAATCAGTGGCCTATTCATTGTCAAAAGTGAGTAGCATAACAAAAAAAGAAACCATTCAGTTCCACAGATAAATTTATATAAACCATGCATTATAGGCATTCCTAAACAGAGTTAAAAATAAAAAAAGGCCGTACAAATAAACCAAAGACTCATACTGCCACATCAGTGAGAAAATATAAAGTTATGGCTGCTAATATGTGGAAAAGAGAAAACTAAAAAAAAAGAAAGGACCAGACCTGTCAGGGACTTAAAGGTAACTGTACTTTCAAGTAACTTTTCATAATAAGCTGTCCGGAGTATGTACAGTACAGACCAAAAGTTGGACACACCTTCTCATTCAAAGATTCTTCTGTATTTTCATGACTATGTTTATAATGTTGTAATACTGTGTAATGCATTGTATATATAAGTTTATGTGCTGAGGAGATATAGGGAAACTGTAGGACTTAGACCAGTAGGGGGAGCACAGTAAAATAGAATACAATAGGATAGGAATTAGTTAGACCAATAGGATTAGGCTAATTAGGAGGGGCTGAGAGTAGTTTTGGGGAGCTTCCTGGAATTAGTAGAGTGTAAGCCGGGGGCAAGGACAGGACAGTCATGTCCGGAAACTTTTAAGCCAAGGAGCCCAGCAGTCCAGGGCCTCAGAGCTGACAGTCACACGTAGTGGAGGAATATCTAGGCAGCATTACAATGGTAGCAGCTAACTTCATGGGAACCACCCTTAACATCCGAGGCCTATGGCAAGGTAAGGAATGGAAGAACCATCATTCAACTTCACCTTCAGAGAAGCAGGTTAGTCTGTCCTCTCCGAAAGCTGCGGCACCGCGGATCCGGTGGATATTCATGAAGGAGAAAGGGACAGTACAGGGAACAGAATGGTGATATTCTGCGAAGAATCTGGTATTGTTTCTGTGACTAAACTGGACGAGCTGAGTAAAGCTGTTTTGTTGAAAATGGACATGGACTCTGACTGTCATTGTGTGGTGCTTAACCCCTTCCCGACCTGTGACGCCACGTAGGCGTCATGAAAGTCAGTGCCAATCCGACCCATGACGCCTATGTGGCCTCATGAAAGGATCGCGTTCCTGCGGGTCGGGTGACCGGGGTCACTGAAAGGTCATCCGACCCGCAGGCACAGGACCCTTTGTGTTTCACCACAGGGGGGTTGGCTTAACCCCCCCGTGGCCACGATCGCTCTGATTGGCTGTTAAAAGTGAAACAGCCAATCAGAGCAATCTGTAATATTTCACCAATATAATTGGTGAAATATTACAATCCAGCCATGGCCGATGCTGCAATAGCATCTGCCATGGCTGGACACCGAGCCCTGACCCCACCACACGGATTCACGGCGGCGATCGGCTGCCGCCACCGAAAGATGGCAGCGGTCGGTCACCGCCGTCACTAAAAGCTCCCCTCGTCCTGGCCTCCGCTGCCCCCACCTTCCGATTCCCCCCCTCACTTCCGACCCCCATACTCACCTCTCCCGGTCCACCGATGTCCCTGGATCCTTCCCGGCGGCTGCCCGGGATTCTTCATGGGCGCCGCCATCTTGGAAAATGGCGGGCACATGCGCAGTGCGCCCGCCGGCCGGCGCATGCGCAGTGCGCCCTGCAGAGTCAAAAAATTTATTTTGATCACTGTGATAAACTGTCACAGTGATCAAAATAAAAAAAAGTAAGTGAACCCCCCCTGTCATAGGTAGGGACAAATAATAAAGAATTTTTTTTTTTTCCTATTAGGCCCTGTGCACACGTTGCGGATTTTGCGTTGCGGATCCGCAGCGTATGTTGCTGCGGATCCGCAGCGGATTTCGCGCTGCGGATCCACGGCAGATCCAGAAACCATGTACAGTACAATGCAAATAAATGGTAAAAAAAAAACAAAAAACGCTGTGCACATGCTGCAGATTTTTCAGCGCAGATTTGCTGCGGTTTTAAATCCGCAGCATGTCAATTCTTTGTGCGGATTCCGCAGCGATTTTACACCTATTCCATTATAGGCGTAAAACCGCAGAGAAAAACTGCAGCAAAACCGCGCTAAATACGCAGGTAAAAGGCAGGTCATTTTACCTGCAGATTTTAGAAAAATCCGCAAGTGAATACGCAACGTGTGCACGGGGCCTTAGGGTCAGGCTGGGTTCATATTGCATTATGGCAGTCCGTTAGATGGACTGCGTTTCACCACGGTATAACGCGGTGTAACACAGTCCGTTAATGCTGCCATTCACCCCATTTGTGTGCGCATCGCAACGCATGCCGTGAAGCGGCATGCGTTCGCGACGTGTCGTCATTCAGTGACGGAGCATTGGACGCAGGCTGCAGCGTCTGGGCTCCATCACCGCTAGAACATATGAATCATCGCTGAATCATCGCTGATTCCTCTGCACTAGCGGGTATAGCATAACGCGATCGCATTATGCTATACCGTTACCAGCCCGTCAACGCTACGTGTTGAACGGGCTGGTAAAACGCAATATGAACCCAGCCTTAGGGTTAGAACTAGGGTTAGGGTTAGAACTAGGGTAAGGGTTGGAATTAGGGTTAGGGTTGGAATTAGGGTTAGGGTTGGGATTAGGGTTAGGTTTGTGGTTAGGGTTAGAGTTAGGATAAGCGTTAGGGGTGTTTTGGGGTTAGGGTTGGGATTAGGGTTAGGCTTGTGGTTAGGTTTATGTTTAGAGTTGGGATTAGGGTTAGGGGTGTGTTGGGGTTAGGGTTATGGTTAAGGTTTGTATTAGGGTTAGGGGTGTGTAGGGGTTAGGGTTGGGGTTAGGGGTGTGTTGGGGTTAGGGTTGCAGTTAGAATTGAGGGGTTTCCACTATTTACGCACATCAGGGGGTCTCCATACGCGACATGGCGCCACCATTGATTCCTGCAAATTTTGCGTTCAAAAAGTCAAACAGTGCTCTCTTTATTCCAAGCCCCGACGTGTGCCCAAACAGTGGTTTACCCCCACATATGGGGTATCAGCGTAATCGGGAAAAACAACTTTGGGGGTCTAATTTCTCCTGTTACTGTTGGGAAAAAAAATTGGGGACTAAAAAGTTATTTTTGTGGAAAAAAAAATGATTTTTTATTTTCACGGCTCTGCGTTATAAACTTCTGTGAAGAACTTGGGGGTTCAAAGTGCTCACCACACATCTAGATAAGTTCCTTGCGGGGTCTAGTTTCCAAAATGGGGTCACTTGTGGGGAGTTTCTACTGTTTAGGCACATCAGGGACTCTGCAAACGTAACATGACACCCGCAGACCATTCCATTAAGTTGGCATTTCAAAACGTCATTACTTCCCTTCCGAGCCCCGAAGTGTGCCCATACAGTAGTTTTCTCCGACATATGGGATATCAGCATACTCAGGACAAATTGGACAACTACTTTTGAGGTCTAATTTCTCCTGTTACCCTTGGGAAATAAAAAAATTGGGGACTAAAAGATCATGTTTGTGGAAAAAATATGATTTTTTTATTTTCATAGTCCGGCGTTATAAAAATTCTGTGTAGCCCTTGGGGGTTCAAAGTGCTCACTACACATCTAGATAAGCTCCTTGGGGGGTCTAGTTTCCAAAATGGGGTCACTTGTGGGGGGTTTCTACTGTTTAGGCACATCAGGGGCTCTGCAAACGCAACATGACGCCCACAGAACATTCCATCAAGTCTGCATTCCAAAATGGCGCTCCTTCCCTTCTGTGCTCTCCCATACGCCAAAACAGTGGTTCCCCCCCACATATGGGGTACCAGTGTACTCAGGACAAACTGTACAACAACTTTTGTGGTCCAATTTCTCCTGTTACCCTTGTGAAAATAAAAAATTGCGGGTTAAAAAAAATCAGTTTTTGAGGAAAAAAATGATTTTTTATTTTCACGGCTCTGCATTACAAACTTCTGTGAAGCACGTGGGGGTTCAAGGTGCTCACCACACATCTAGTTAAGTTCCTTGAGGGTCTAGTTTACAAAATGTGGTCACTTGTGGGGGGTTTCTACTGTTTAGGCACATCAGGGGCTCTGCCCGCCCGCAGACCATTCCATCAAGTCGGCATTTCAAAGCGTCACTACATCCCTTCCAAGCCCTGACGTGTGCCCAAACAGTGGTTCTCCCCCACATGTGAGGTACTACCGTACTTAGGACAAATTAGACAACAACTTTTGGGGTCCAATTTCTCCTGTAACCATTGTGAAAATAAAAAATAGGGGGCTAAATAATCATTTTTTGAGAAAAAAAAATGATTTTTTATTTTCACGGCTCTGCGTTATAAACTTTTGTAAAGCACCTGGGGGTTCAAAGTGCTCACTGTGCATCTGCATAAGTTCCTTAGGGGGTCTAGTTTCCAAAATGGGGTCATTTGTGGGGGAGCTCCAAAGTTTAGGCATACAGGGGCTCTCCAAACATGACATGGTGTCCGCTAACGACTGGAGCTAATTTTCCATTCAAAAAGTCAAATGGCGCTCCTTCCCTTCTGAGCCCTGCCGTGCGCCCAAACAGTGGTTTATGACCACATATGAGGTATCTGTGTACTCAGGAGAAATTGCCCAACAAATTTTAGGATCCAATTTATACTGTTGCCCATGTGAAAATGAAAAAACTGAGGCCAAAAGAAAATTTTTGTGAAAAAAAAAAGTGCTTTCTTTTTTTTACGGATCAATTTGTGAAGCACTTGGGGGTTCAAAGTGCTCACTCTTCATCTAGATAAGTTCCTTGGGGGGTCTAGTTTCCAAAATGGGGTCACTTGTGGGGGAGCTCCAATGTTTAGGCACACAGGGACTCTCCAAATGCGACATGGCAACCGCTAAATATTCCAGCATATTTTCCATTCAAAAAGTCAAATGGCGCTCCTTCCCTTCTGAGCCCTGCCGTACGCCCAAACAGTGGTTTATGACCACATATGAGGTATCGGTGTACTCAGGAGAAATTGCCCAACAAATTTTAGGATCCATTTTATCCTGTTGCCCATGTGAAAATGAAAAAACTGAGGCTAAAAGAAAATTTTGTGAAAAAAAAAGTACTTTCTTTTTTTACGGATCAATTTGTGAAGCACCTGGGGGTTCAAAGTGCTCACTCTGCATCTAGATAAGTTCCTTGGGGGATCTAGTTTCCAAAATGGGGTCACTTGTGGGGGAGCTCCAATGTTTAGGCACACAGGGACTCTCCAAATGCGACATGGCAACCGCTAAATATTCCAGCATATTTTCCATTCAAAAAGTCAAATGGCGCTCCTTCCCTTCTGAGCCCTGCCGTGCGCCCAAACAGTGGTTTATGACCACATATGAGGTATCGGTGTACTCAGGAGAAATTGCCCAACAAATTTTAGGATCCATTTTATCCTGTTGCCCATGTGAAAATGAAAAAACTGAGGCTAAAAGAAAATTTTTGTGAAAAAAAAAGTACTTTCTTTTTTTTACGGATCAATTTGTGAAGCACCTGGGGGTTCAAAGTGCTCACTCTGCATCTAGATAAGTTCCTTGGGGGGCCTAGTTTCCAAAATGGCGTCATTTGTACTGTTGCCCATGCAAAAATGAAAATATTGATGCTAAAAGAAAAATTTTGTTGGAAAAATTAAAATGTCCATTTTTTCCTTCCATGTTGCTTTAGTTCCTGTGAAGCACCTGAAGGGTTAATAATCTTCTTGAATGTAGCTTGAGGGGTGCAGTTTTTATAATGGTGTCACTTTTGGGTATTTTCTGCCATATAGACCCTCAAAGTGACTTCAAATGTGAGGTGGTCCCTAAAAAAATGGTTTTGTAAATTTTGCTGTAAAAATGAGAAATCGCTGGTCAACTTTTAACCCTTATAACTTCCTAACAAAAAAAATGTTGTTCCCAAAATTGTGCTGATGTAAAGTAGACATGTGGGAAATGTTATTTATTAACTATTTTGTGTCACATAACTCTCTGGTTTAACAGAATAAAAATTCAAAATTTGAAAATTGCAAAATTTTCAAAATTTTGGCCAAAGTTCCATTTTTTTCACAAATAAACGCAAAAATTATCGACCTAAATTTACCACTAACATGAAGCCCAATATGTCATGAAAAAACAGTCTCAGAATCGCTATGATCCGTTGAAGCGTTCCTGAGTTATTACCTCATAAAGGGACACTGGTCAGAATTGCAAAAAATGGCCAGGTCATTTAGGTCAAAATAGGCTGGGTCATGAAGGGGTTAAAAGAAGGAAGCCCCAGCAGCCCAGAGTGGACCCTGATTTAAAAGTAAGTGGACCACCAGATGCACAACAGAAGGGACATTGTGTTAATGTGGCGAGAGACCAGGGTACGCCAGAGCAGCCATCGCTAGCCACGACTACAGCCCTAGCCCCCATTACACTTGGTGTAGTATGGTAGAATTCAGAAATCTTGCTATGTGGAGATACCCTGAATATGACAAATATGGCAAAGATGGCAGAAAATGGCGTGGAGACTGAGGACAACTCCACCTCCACCCCTCATTGGCGTCCTGACATGAAAGTGGCGGGAAACTCTGGATGGCAGAGACAGTGGTCCGAGCCTGAAGTGCATCCCCTGGTTATTGGTGGCCGCCCTTGGTGGGCGTGATGGAAGAAGAGGAAGCCTTGCCCCTTACAGCAGATTCCCGAAGAATGGGCGGATGCTGAACAGGTGGAGGAGTCGGAAGCAGCTCCACCCTGGAACTGGTGGGGCCCAGAAGAAGAAAAGTTTGTGTGCAGCTGTGCAGCGCCATGGCAAGGCACGGCATCAGCACCGATTGCTCACTCCTGCATCCAATGTTGCTGCGGTGTCAACCGCATAGAGTAGAAGTGGCGGCAGGCAGAGGAAAGGACATGACCCGAAAGGCTGTGTGGAGCATCTGACATCGACAGATTTCCAATACCTGCTAGAGAGCAGTATTGGCGGCTGACGGGGCGAACCAGAAGAGGTCAGTGATCCGGAAGCAGAGGCTGCCCCGGAGGAGCCAGAGGCAGAAGTGGAGAAGCCTGAGCCGGAGGGCGCGGAAGCTGTGCTGGAGGAGTTTGACAGTCGTGGAGCAATCGCGGCCGGGATGTCGAAGCAGCAGGATGATGAGCAGGGGGTGAGTAGAACTCGGTCCCAAATCCCAGAACACAGGCCTATGTTCGTGGATGGCCCAACTCCCGGTCTGTTGCTCCGATATCAGGAAGGAGAGGGCCCCTTCCCATCCCCCGGGCAGGCAGCGTGGATAGTGGCAGTAATCGAGGGGAAGAAGAGGAGAGAGAAGGAGGTCTGGGTGGAATTGCACAGACCAGGAGGTGGCGCAATGGCTGGACTGCAGAACCGTGGGGTTCTGGTCTACACTCACTGGTCTTGCGGGTATGGCTTTATCCGCGAGGCCTACACCAATGACAAAGTGTATGTGAACACCAGCTCAGTGAGATTTCAGAGGCCCTTGAAGGAAGAGGATTGGGTCACCTTCTACAAAGAGGATGGACCTCGGGGGTACCTCACCGTGGCAGTCACCCTGTTGTCTCCTGAGGATGACCCGGAACTGTATGAGCGCCAGGAGCGAGCGCTATTGTCCTCATCTTTGCGGCCTATGGAACGGTCGTGCTCTGCCCCTCCCCTGTCGCTGGCACAGGGGGACATGACACTTGCGGCGGCAATGGAGTCACCGTCACCTGCGGGAGAGCGGGCGAGGACCCCGGTGTAGGACTATGACTGAGCCTGAAGGAGGATTTGTGCTTGTTGCACATAGTAATAATAATAAAAAATTGGACTGTTCTGCGTCCCTGTGGGCAGAGGAGCCCTGTAGCACTGGAGTCAGGTGCAGTGTGGCCGGTACGGGCCACGGTTGAATGTTGAATATTGTTTTTCCCCATCCCAGTTCTTCCCCATCCCAGTTCTTTTGCACAAGTTGCGTCTCCCATGCTGGATTGCAGGAACTTTAACCCAGAGGGGATACTTTCCCTTGGACTGAAAATGGACTGTATGTGGCTGCTGCAAAGGACTGTGTTTGAGTTTGTTATGTATCACTTGAATTTTATCCCTAGGAAAAAGCAGCAATGGACTCTTATGTAGAGCTAAAGGACTTCTTATGGTTAAAAAATAAGTTTTATTAAAAAAAAAGTGACTGTTTTATATTAAAGTGGTGTTCTACCGGCACTATATGGTTGGGAATGACCATGTTTTAAGGAGGGAGGTGTGTAAGGGGTGTACAGAGGTCAGTTTATGCCCCTGCTTGCCTTGCACATGTTCCTATGTTAAAAGCTGATGTACCTCATATGTTTATAATGTTGTAATACTGTGTAATGCATTGTATGTCGTGACATCTAAGGTGTCACTGGCCCTGCCTAGGGGGGCGCTATCAGGAGGCACTCGAATAAATGAGGAGTGCAGAAACAAGGCATGCTGAGATCAAGGACCTAGAAATAATGCAGTGAGCAGGACCTGGCACTGAGCAGTCATGTGACCAGGAGGGGGCAGAGCCACCGCACGTGAATGCAGAGAAAGACAATGAATACACAGCATGCAGGGTAAAAACAGAAAACGCAGTCAAGATAAGACACAGGTCAAAAAGCCAGACAAGAGCGCAGTACCAAGGGACAAGACAAAGAGTAAATGGAGACAAGCCAAAGGGTCAGATAACCAGGAGGGACAAGGCAGCACAAAGCAGAATACAGAGGCAAGAGTCAGGGGACAGTACAGAGTCATACACAGCAAAGCACACAAGCAAGGAGGCACACTTAAACAGATGAGTCACCTGGGTCAGCAGCCACAAACTGAGTATACAGAAGTATCACCGAAAAACAATCCAGGAACTGCCAACATTAAATAGCCGCCCAAGAACCAAAGAGAGGCTGACTAAAATTAACCCTGATCTGACCAGGATGGAGGCAGCACCATCCTGTCCGGAGTCATGACAGTATATATGTTTTTGTGCTGAGGCGATATAGGGAAAGTGTAGGACTTAGAACCAGTAGGGGGAGCACAATAGAATAGAATACAATATAATAGGATAGGAATTAGCTAGACCAATAAGATTAGGCTAATTAGGAGGGGCTAAGAGAGAGTAGTTTTAGGGAGCTTCCAGTAGTTAGTTAGTAGAGTGTGAGCCGGGGGCCTTAGAGCTGACAGTAACACGTAGTGGAGGAATATCTAGGCAGCATAAGAATGGTAGTACCTAACTTCGTGGGAACCCTTAACGTCCGAGGCCTACGACCTGGTAAGGAATGGAAGAACCATCCTTCAACTTCACCTTCAGAGAGTGAAGTGGGCAGGGAACTCTTGCAGTTAGTCTATCCTCTCAGAAAGCTGTGGCATTGGCGGATCCAGTGGATATTCATGGAGGAGAAAGGGACAGTGCAGGGAACGGAATGGTGATATTCTGCGAAGAATCTGGTTTCTGTGACTAAACTGGACAAGCTGAGTAAAGCTGTTTTGTTGAAAATGGACTTGGACTCTGAGGCCGGGATCACACATGCGACGAAAACGTCCGTCGCTCGCATGTGAAATCCCAGCTCTGGCGCCGGCACTCGGGAGTGGAGCGAGTGGCTGCATGTATTTTTATACAGCCGCTCGCTCCACTCCTGAGTGCCGGCACCAGAGCTGGGATTTCACATGCGAGCGACGGACGTTTTCGTCGCATGTGTGATCCCGGCCTGACTGTCATTGTGTGGTGCTTAAAAGAAGGAAGCCCCAGCAGCCCGAAGTGGACCCTAATTTACAAGTAAGTGGACCACCAGGTGCACAACAGAAGGGACATTGTGTTAATGTGGCAGGAGGCCAAGATGTGCCAGAGCAGCCACCGATAGCCACAACTACAGCCCTGGCCCCCATTACACGTGCACTGATGCGAAACAGCTGTTGCTCATTTCACCGATGTCTCTACAATCTTGTGACTGAAATAATATGCCTTCTACTGAAATTGTCATCAGTGAGTGCCACTTTCCTTGCTTTCTTCTAAATCCATTGCTTTACAAGTATGTAGTAAGCTGAGTACTGCAAAACATGGCTAGCATAACCCAGATATTATTTTTTTTATCCAATTTTTCCTTCAATTTGAGTGTGGTACTTCCAGTTTTTCTTTTTGGTCTGTGTTCTTACTTTGTCTGACACTATGGCAATGAATGATTTCTAATGCCATCATACTGTGCATAAACAATATCATTGTTATTGGCAGTACATCACCTGCTAACACAGGCTGATTTGTTGCCATGAATGATGAATTCAGTTCAAAATCATTGCACCTGTTGCAAAGAGTTTTACTCGTTCATTGGAGTCAATGCTAAAACCTATTTATACAACCTGATAATCTGGAATGAGCCTTATTAGGAATGCTTGTTCCTAAATTATCGACCCATCTAAAAGAAGCATTAAGCCAATATGCAAAATATACAGATTTATGTTAATAAACCTGTGATTACACAGAATGCATAAAAATTAACCCCTTTGTAACCAGGCAAATTTTTGTTTTTGCACTTTTATTTTTTACTCCTCTTTTTCTTAAAGCCATAACTTTTTTTCTGCTGTCTACATAACCATATGAACACTTGTTTTTTAAAATTACACCATCCATTTTACTATAAAATGTACTGCAAAATGGGAAAAACTATCCATGAAACAGTAAAAAAAAGGCAAATATGCCTGTTTTTGCGGTTTGTTTTTCTAGCATTTATTGTGAATTGGAGATTCATGTTACCAGGTTAAGTTGACTATGTGTTTACAGCATTAACAAATTTTCATACTTTCTTTTCTATTTAAGAAAATGTGTTTTTCTACTTATTCTGAAAGCCATAACATTTTAATTTTTCTTCTACGTTGTGTGGGTAAATGGGGGAGCGAGGTGAAAAAAGCACAATTCTGTCTTTCTGATTTGTTTTTCTTTGCCAAATGTGTCACGTTTGGACATGGGTAAGTCCAGTGGACAATACAGCATAGAAATATGACGGGATGGAAAAGGAATAGGAAGGCCATAACAGTAGGAAGTTAGGGATGTGACACCTCCTGACAACAACCTGCGCCTGTCCCTAATATGCCCTATCGCCCTAGGCGGGTCCTTCCCCCCGCCGCCATCACGTGGCTAGTCCCTGATTGCACCTTAATGTACCCTGACTAGTGTACTGGCCAACAAGGATGCTAGTCTCACCACTGCAGGTAGTATCACAAAGGGGAAGAGACAAACACGGGACAGACAAAGAAAAAGGGGAAAAATGCTCAGCTTCAGGCTCTGCTGCAAAGCTCTACAGCAGCATAGAAAAGGGCACCAAGAATCTGAACTCCTACAGCAGCAACACGGCCGACAAAGGAGAGCTCCTCACCCCTAGCTGGTCTGCAAAGAATAACTCTATTACTGACAATCAACTGATGGGTCATGTCATCTATTTAAAGGAAGGTGGAAATGGTTACCAACAATATCAGCTGACCAACTGAAAAGAACAGCAGGACCAGAGCTGCTATGAATCCCATAATGAATTGTGACAATATGCTTGTTTTCGAGGCGGGAGGAGGATGTTTTATTTTCAGAATGTGAAAAAGTATTTGATTTGAGCTCTTAGATTTTTTTATGTTATTTTTAAATGCTGACACCTGCCACATATATAGTAGATTCAGCAGGCTACACTTACTAGAGTAGGGTGTGCAAAGATGTTAATGAGCTTACTCTCCATAGATTATTTCAAGCAATCCTGCTACCATTCTTAATTGCTTGTTTTAGTAAATATTCCCCATGGAATACCAATTATGGTACTTTTTTTTATAATTCTACATTGTGCTGTTTCTCTTTCTAGAAATGTATTAATACGGTACATTAAAAACTGGATGTTACTTTTGTCCTTCATAATTGAGGTGTGCCTGTATATAATTTACTACTGTCATCTCTGATTGGATGGTCTCATAGTGTGAAGGGACACACACCCAACTGGTAACACCCAGTTGCTACTCAAGTTATATAAAAATTTGATCCAGAATTGTTTTATTATAGAAAATGTAGGTATGTACATAAATAGACCGCCATGTCAGAAGTAGTGGTAAGTATTCCTTAACGCCAGATCAAACATCCCATAAGCATACAGTACATGCGTCAAAGCTACTGGTGAAAATGCAGAATCTGAATCATTCATTAACAATATATATGCTGATTCCTACAATGTATGTGTAGGCGATTACTCTTGCTTATGATTACTATATTTCTATTTTTGCATTAAATACTTTTCCGATATTCTGGATTATCATTTCTAGTAGAATTTTATATCTGGGTTATTATTTTGTCTACTTGCACGTAATTGGAATTTTGTTGTCTCTTTCTTTTTAGTATATACTTTATTTTTTAGGACATTTTGTGCTGTTTGTCTGCTCGACTTATTAAAAATTGAAATGATTCACTGAACCCGCAACTGAACAGTCAGAATACAAAATAGGCATAAAGTAAATTCCATCTGAATGAAAATCTTTATAAACAGGACTGCATCAATTTAAAAAAATATATAATTTTAACTACCATATGGCTCAAAAAATGTAGACAATATTTAAATTGTCAAAAATTATACCATACTTATGCAACACATGTATAAATATCACATATATGTATCTTTCCATTTAAGTTGAAAAAATGCAGACCAATCATGATTTAGAGTGCAATTTTGTCTAATAACTACTGTATAGTCAACATTTTTCAGAAAAAAAGATCATCTAATACGGACGCAAAGTAATAAAAGGAAAAAATTCTATAACTGAATAGCAAGTTTTTAAGCATTTCCTACACATTTTACTCATAGTATGTTTTTCTCAGTTTATTTTAGCATTTCGTGTGCCAAATTTGACAGGTTCCGCACAACAGCTTCAGCAAAGAATTTTATAATTTATGATGCCTTCTGTGATGAACCCACACCTTGCCACACCACCTGACGTCACTATTACGTCAGAAAGATCACATAGTGCGGTCTCCCTACTTGACCCAACGTGACGTTCCGAACCACCTGGGGACAAGTAAGTTTAGCTTGGTACAGTTTTACCCAGACACCCCTGTCCACACAGGACCAGGGAAGCATGAGGAGTGAGAAGATGTGGCCCATGCAGTCACTGACGTGGCACCACAGTTGCTCACAACCCCTTTCACTAGCACAAGTGAAACAGAGTGCTGCCAGCCTGGTAGGACTGCCACCAGTTGCTTGTTAGATATAAACCCGGTCTGTTAATAGGATTATATCAGGCCAGAAACCAGCCCTGATAGCATGGAAAATTAATCCGAGATTACGGACGTGTGGATTCGTGAATTGAGATAAAAGAGCAGTCCAAGGTTAAATATATATATTAATTGCCTTAAGGGCACACTAGACAATACACTAAATACACAATAGTTATACATATACAATGGTTAGATATGCAAATAGAAATAGTGGTAGTACAAGAGTATAAGCAGATTATAAGTGTCAGTTACAAGTTAGCTGAAAGGCCTGGCTTGCAGGGGAGAAGCTGCCACATGGAAGGCTGGTGGTCCTCCCTGTTCCTTGACTTCTCCCCACACGATGTGTCATCGCAACCTCCCCAGAGAAAAAGCAATAGGCCATGTTGTGCACAAGCATTTAACCCCTTTGGGTGACTCGCCTTCTGCCCTCTTGGCTGAACCTAAATCCGCTCCCCCTGCCACTAGCAGCTAAAAACTCCATAAATTAAGATGGGTTGTAACCCCTTAATAGACGGTTCTAGGGAGGCAGTTTTTGGTGCCATTGGATCCGGCCGGGCTCCTTCTACGTGTTGAGACCAATCACAGCATTGCTACCTGGTTCTTCTAGCCATTCTACGTAACTCCCCACCCTGGAGTGCTAGAACAGATCAAGACCATGAAAGGAATTTGGCCCGATCGAGAGATCTCAAAAATGTATCCAGTGTGTGTCTATGGCGCACAACAGGTCCATATTCTCCTAAAGATATCATAACTGACTGAACAAAGCAGTTAGACCACATAGTTTGGATACGAGCTAAGCTGGTGAAGGTGTGAATTTCTTCTTTGAAGCTGAAAAGGCTGGGCCCTCTGCTGAGCTAGGTGTCTTGTTACTGCTGTATAAAGGAAGGGTGTTTTATAATCCCATGCCAAATGGGATACAAATGATTGACATGAAATTTTATCTACAATATTCTTCACACCTATTTACTATTGTGAACACCACTATAGAACACGTGGACAGGAGTATTTCCAAATAAAGCTTCTAGACCTTGCTGAGCATACATAGTAACAGTAGGGAACATATTTTCCTATTTTCAAGTTTTCATACAGTGGAAATAAAAAGTGTCAACAACCCTGTAAAAATGGCAACACGGTGGCTCAGTGGATAGCACTGCAGCCTTGCAGCGCTGGAGTCCTGGGTTCAAATCCCACCAAGACAACATCTGCAAGGAGTTTGTATGTTCTCCCCGTGTTTGCGTGGGTTTCCTCCAGTTTCCTCCCACACTCCAAAAACATACTGATAGGGAATTTAGATTGTGAGCCCCATCGGGGACAGTGACAATAATGTGTGCAAACTGTAAAGCGCTGCTGAATACGTTAGCGCTATGTAAAAATAAAGATTATTATTATTAAATGGCAAGTTTTTGTCATGTAAAAAAAATGATATCAAGAAAACTAACTTTAACAAAAAAATGAAATATTTTTGGATGAAAAAAAAAATTATGTGATTGCATAAATATGCCCACCTTTAAACTAATACTTTGTTGAACCCTTCCAAATTATGGCAGATTCATTCTTTTGAGATAGGATTCTACCAACATGGAACATCTAGAATTGTCAATCTTTGCCCACTTTTCCTTCTAATAGTGCTCAAAATGTGTCAGATTTTTTTTCCTGTGTATAGCGTCATTTTCAGGTCAAATCTCAAATTTTCAATTAGATTCAAGACTGGCATCTGGCAATACCATTCCAAAATTTGCTCTTTTTCTAGTAAAACCATTTTTTAGTTGATTTAGAGGTATACTCAAAGGTAAAATTCTTCTTCATCTTCAGCTTTTTAAAAGAAGCCTAAAAGTTATATTGCGAAATTGACTCAGTTCCACCTGCCAAGAAACAGCCCCAAAGTATCTTGCTGCCTCAACAGCCTCAAAGCATCAACATGTTTCACTGAAGGTATGTGGTTTTTTTTTGTGCTGCCCAGTGTTGGATTTAATCAACTGCTTCTTTTAGATTTATGGCCAAAAAGCTCAAACTTGGTCTCATCAGACCATAACACATTTTCCCACATGTTTTTTGCAGACTTGGTGTAGGTTTCAGCAAAATTTAGCCAGGAATTTTTTTTTACACCTTTATCCTCACTGATAGCTTTCAACAATGACAATCCTTTGCTGTTTTGTAAGCTGTTTATCAACCATGTTTTTTTCTTTAAAATGCAATGAAGAAAATGTTAGGAAAATCCTAGTACATCAGCAACACTTTATATGGGGTTAATCAGAATTAGTGAAAATTATGGCAACTGTGTGCTGACTACTGTTTAACATGAGTATAATTCTGAACCACATCCAAAGTCATATAAGTGGGAGTCGTAAGGGTGTTCACCCTTATGCAACCACATTATTTAAATTTTGTTGATTCTATTTTCACTCAAAAAGTGATTTTAGTTTATCAATGGTTTTGTGCACATTATGAGTGACATTAAAGTGAAATAATTCTATTTGGTATGATTTTTTTTACATGACAAAAGCTTAATATTTTAACAGAGGTGTGTAGATATTTTATATCCACTGTAGCAGTAATAATTGATAGTGCATGAATAAATATTTATGTCTTACTGTTCCCACGATTAAGTACATTTTATACACTGCAAAATTAAATGAACCAGTTGATCTATAAAAACATAATCAGGCCCATATTTGCCACTAGGTCCGGTACCTAGTGGCAAATACGGGCCCTGATTATCGCTATACCGAATGTCAGTGTGAACTCGCACACCATGTAACTGTAGATGTGTTCTGTTGTCCGGTTGCTGCCTGCTGTTGTCTGCGGATTCAATGAGGAGGAAGGGCGTTGAAATGAGCAGACAGCACAATAACATCTTGTTCACTTCCTCAGTGAAACCGTATGCTTTCTACTGTCTGGTGCCTCAAGTGGCAGCCGCAGACAGATAAGATCCAAGCATCAGAACGCACCCACAGCAAGCGCAGACAGGTGAACTGATGTTAGGGATCCGTCTCACATAGCGACACACCAGCGATCCCGACAACGATCAGGATCGCTGGTGTGTCGCTACATGATCGCTGCTGAGCTGCCAAACAGGCAGCTCAGGCAGCGATCTGGATAGCGACACTGCGGGTAACGTCGCCTAGTTACCCGCAGTGTACGTTGGATACCAGCCCGCTGATGCAGGGAGCTGGTAACCAAGGTACACTTCGGGTTTCCAGGCACTGCGCAGTACCTGGAAACCCGATGTGTACCTTGGTTACCAGCTCCCCTGCAGCAGCGCGCTGGTATCCAACGTACACATCGGCTTTCCAGGCACAGCCCCGCACCTGGAAACCCGAAGTGTACCTTGGTTATCAGCTGATCGCTGGTCTCCTGCCTGTCACAGGCAGCAATGCGTGCTGGCCAGCAGGAGACCAGTGATCAAAAAAAAGTCCTGGCATTTCTGACATGACCAGCGATTCACAGCAGGGGCCTGATCGCTGGTACGTGTCAGACATAGCGAGATCGCTGCTGAGATCGCTGTTTAGCAGCGATCTCGCTAGCGATCTCGCTATGTGAGACGGGGCCTTTACACTGTGCTCGCTCTTATCACTATCAAGACAATAGACTGGCTTTAAAGGGAAACTGTCACCAAGTTTTTCCCATATAAAGTTACCTATAAGCCCTCTGGTACAGCATTCTGGTATGTTGTCTGTATGTCCCTAATCTCCTACGCAACGCACAAAAAATAGATTTTATTATATCCACAGATGGCCGTCCCGGTCTGATGGACGGCTCTGGTCTTGATCCAATGCCTCTTCCCTTCTTAGGCCGGCGTCACACTGGCGACAGAATCGGACGACTGCAATGCGATGAAAAATCGCATTGCAGTCGGACCTATGTTAATCTATGGAGCAGCTCCCAGTATCAGATTTTTTGTGGTCCGTTTTAAACGTCCGTGTACAATCGCAGCATGCTGCGATTGTCACGATTGTCGGTCGACAATCGCCAATGCAAGTCTATGGGAGCGATGAAAAATCTGATTACAAACGGACCGCATGTGTGACTTGCGATGAAATCGCATGGTGTCCTTTAGAAAAGCCGGCAATTCATCCCGGCTATACTGTAAATCACACTGACAGCTTTAATAAAGACTAGAAAGAATAGATATATACACATAGAACACATATATATATATATACATGTCATTGTGACATGTACATATACATATATTTATAGTTCCTAGACTTCTACATACTGTAATAGCCGCTAATTCAATTGCCGGGTTTTGTGAAATCACAGAAGCCGACATGAAATGATACATTGTTTCCACACATTTAACCATGTAATTTCATGTATTTTTATATATGTTTGAAACATACAATTACATGAGTGTATTTGTGCAAAATTTCAGACATGTAGGGGTTAATTAAAGGTGTAATTTCGTTGAAAAAAAATGCGTGGGCTCCCGCTGTATTTTCTCCACCAGACAGACAAAGCAAAGCGAGTGGGGGCAGATAATAATAGCCTAGGGAGGGTACATTTTTTTTGTGCCCCCCCTGGCTACTAACATCTGCCCCCAGACACCCCAGAAAGGGCAAATCTATAATTAGATTCGCCCTTTCTGGCACTTTGCCCGTCTATTCCCATTGCCCTGTAGCGGTGGCGAATGGGTTAATCTCACCTTAATGTCACCTTGCAATTGAAAGGTCACCTTAAGGCAGGTTAATAATTGATAGCTGTCAATTAGACAACTATCAATTATTAATCCTATTGAAGTAAATAAAAAAACACACACACTTTAAGAATAAATAATTTTAATGAAATAAAAACACATTTTTTTGACCATATTTTATTTTACACTTAATCCGTGCGAAGCCATTGATCTCCTAAAATAAAGAAAAAGAAATAAAACAACATTATTCTTACCTATTCCGCCGATCTGTCACGTCCCACGCTGTAATCCTTCACAAAGGGTTAACTAGCTTTGAGCCAAGCAGTGCAAGTAATCCTGCATGCTCAGCTCAAAGCTCATGAATGAATAAGTTCCTCTCCTGGCGACAGGAGAGGATGTGTTTCATGAATGAAGCTTAATTGATTGTGTCCACTTTCCCTTTAGGTCAGGTCACTACAGTTAAATTGGCAATAAATCAATTAAGCTCCATTCATGAATCTATTCCTCTACTTTCTGTGGTAGAGGAACTTATTCATTCAGGGGAATACAGGTCTGAGACAGCATTATTAGCTCTCTGCGACCTGTAACCTGTTAACCCTTTCTGATGGATTACACCGTGGGACCTGACTGTACATCGGATTGGTAAGTATAATTTTGCTTTTTTATTTTATTTTTATTACAGGAAATGGTTTTAGCAGGAAAATAAAATATGGTCAAAAACTGTGTGATTATTTAATTAAACTTATTTTTTATTAAACTGTGTGTGTTTGATTTTTCTTTCATACAATAGGATTAATAATTGATAGTTGTCTAATTGACAGCTATCAATTATTAACCTGGCTTAAAGTGACCTTTCAATTGCAAGGTCATTTTAACCCCTTATTAACCCATTCGCCACCGCTACAGGGCAATGGGAATAGACGGGCAAAGTGCCAGAAAGGGCGAATCTAATTATAGATTTGCCCTTTCTGGGGTGTCTGGGGGCAGATGTTAGTAGCCAGGGGGGGCACAAAAAATGTACCCTCCCTAGGCTATTATTATCTGCCCCCACTCGCTTGCTTTGTCTGTCTGGTGGAGAAAATACAGCGGGAGCCCACGCATTTTTTTTCAACGAATTTATACCTTTAATTAACCCTACATGTCTGAAATTTAGCACACAAATACTCATGTAATTGTATGTTTCAAACATATATAAAAATACATGAAATTACATGGTTAAATGTGTGGAAACAATGTATCATTTCATGTCGGCTTCTGTGATTTCACTGAAGCCGGCAATTGAATTAGCGGCTATTACAGTATGTAGAAGTGTAAGAATTATAAATATATGTATATATATATGTCACAATGACATATATATATATATATGTGCTCTATGTGTATATATCTATTCTTTCTTTTGGCATTTAAATACTATTCTATTGGATCCATTATATGTCAGTTTTGCAAGCCTGCGAGAAAATCTCGCAAGTCGGATGAAAATCGGATGTTACAAGGTAGACACACATGCGATTAAATCGCATCTTTGAAGGAAAATCGGATGCCAGAAGGATGTGTGATGTTTGCATTTTGATCCGATTGTCGACCGTTTAAAACGGACCGTTTTTTTGTGGTTGTGTGTGACACCGGCCTTACGATCACTGTCCTCCTTTCCTGCTTCATGTGGATGATGAATCCTATGTCATCATCTTTGTGTCCCCATTTGCGCTCCTGCCCAGGCGCCGAGGGCAAATCAAAGTTCGGTTTTGCGCATGCCCTGGCTTTACCTAAGTGTCATCAGTAGAGTTGAGCGATACTTTCCGATATGCTAAAGTATCGGAATCGGAATGGTATCGCCGATATCACTAAAAAATCGGCGATACCCGATACCGATACCGGAAGTCCCATGTAAGTCTATGGGAACAAAATATCGCAACTAAAAAAACCCCATTCTTTCCTTGTAAACACTAAATATACACACATAGAATACATATATATATATATACATGTCATTGTGACATTATATATACATATATGTATAGTTTATACACTTCTACATAGTAAAATATCCTTTGATTCAATTGCCGGGTAAAGCCGGCTTCAGTGAAAAGACAGAAGCACCCGACATGAAATGACACTTGGTGTATATAGGGTTAAACATTTCTTTTCATGTCCTTTGCTATCTAATTTGCACAAACAATTAAATCAGACTATGTGTGCAAAATTTCACACCTGTAGGGGTTAATTAAAGGTGTAAATTCGTTGTAAAAAAAAACGGACTTTTTTGCTACGAATTTACACCTTTAATTAACCCCTAGAGGTGTGAAATTTTGCACACATAGTCTGATTTAATTGTTTGTGCAAATTAGATAGCAAAGGACATGAAAAGACATGGTTAACCCTATGTACACCAAGTGTCATTTCATGTCGGGTTCTGCATTTTCACAAAAGCCGGCAATTGAATTAGCGGCTATTATACTATGTAGAAGTGTATGAACTACAAATATAAATATATATATATATGTGTCACAAATTCAATGACATGTATATATATATATGAGGTGTAAAATTGCTGAAAAAAAATGCGTGGGCTCCCGCCCTAGTTTCGCAACCAGACAGACAAAGCCAGTGAGTGGGGGCAGATAATAATAGCCCAGAGAGGGACCATTATTTTTGCCCCCCCCCGGCTACTAACATCTGCCCCCAGACACCCCAGGAAAGACAAATCTATAATTAGATTCGCCCTTTCTGGCACTTTGCCCGTCTATTCCCATTGCCCTGTAGCGGTGGCGAATGGGTTAATATGGGGTTAAAGCCACCTTGCTATTGAAAGGTGACCTTAAGGGTGAGTTTCCACGGTCAGGAAACGCTGCGTGTTTGGCGCTGTGCGCTGGCGCAGCGCCAAACACGCAGCGTCCAGATGTTACAGCATAGTGGAGGGGATTTCAAGAAATCCCGTCTCCACTATGCGTAACAATACGCAGGTGGCAAACCTGCGTAAACGGACATGCGGCGCGTCTTTTTAGACCGCAGCATGTCCTCGCGTATTGCGGCGACGGTGCGTCGCCACAACAGAATTAACACAGGGCTATGTAGCCCTGCGCTCTTTCCGGAGGTGTTCCGGAGGTGTCCTGAACACCTCCGGAAAGAGCGCGCGTCATAAAGGGGGCGGGGCTTAGACGGAGCGGAATTTCCGCTCCGTCAAAAGCGCTATGGTTCCGGACCGTGGAACCATAGCCTGAGCCAGGTTAATAATTGAGAGCTGTCAATTAGACAACTATCAATTATTAATCCTATTGCATGAAATAAAAATAAAACACACACACTTTAATTAAAAATCATTTTAATGAAATAAAGACACATGTTTTTGACCATCTTTTATTTTACTGCAAAAACCATTTCCTGTAATAAAAATAAAATAAAAAAGCAAAATTATTCTTACCTATCCCATGCACAGTCAGGTCCCACGGTGTAATCCTTCAGAAAGGGTTAATGTTTACTGCAGGGACCGCAGCTAATGCTGCAGCCTCACAGTAAACCCCAAATGAATGAGTTCCTCTCCTGCCTGACAGGAGAGTAAAGGCTGGGTGTCACATAACGATACACCAGCGATCCCGACAACGATATGCACTTGTCAGGATCGCTGGTGTATCGCTACATGATCGCTGCTGAGCTGCCAAACAGGCAGCTCAGGCAGCGATCTGGGACAGCGACACTGCGGGTAACATCGCTTAAGGGCCCGTCTCACATAGCGATATCGCTACCGAGATCGCTGCTGAGTCACTAGTTTTGTGACGCAGCAGCGAGCTCACCAGCGATATCGCTGTGTGTGACATTCAGCGACGATCAGCCCCCCTGCCGGGTATCGCTGATCGTCGCAGAAATGTCAGGACCTTTTTTTGATCGCTGGTTTCCCTCTGACAGGCACGCATCGCTGCGTGTGACAGGCGGGAAACCAGCGATCAAAGGTCCTGACATTTCAGCGACGATCAGCGATACCCGGCAGGGGGGCTGATCGTCGCTGAATGTCACACACAGCGATATCGCTGGTGAGCTCGCTGCTGCGTCACAAAACTAGTGACTCAGCAGCGATCTCGGTAGCGATATCGCTATGTGAGACGGGCCCTTAAGTGGAAAGCTTAATTGATTGCTTTCCACTTTCACTTCAGGTCAGCCAGGGACACAATCAGTGACGTCAGAGGGAACTGATTAACAAAAATAGGGGTTCCCTTCGAAAAAAAAATGGCGTGGGGTCCCCCCTATTTTTGTTAACCAGCCAGATGAAGCAGACCGCTGAGGCCTGGATTTTCAGGCTGTTAAGGAGCCAAGATCCATGGACCTTGCCAGCCTGATAATACCAGGCCACAGCAGTCTGCATATCTTGGCTGATTAACAAAAATAGGGGATCCCCTCGAAAAAAATTGGCGTGGGGTCCCCCCTATTTTTGTTAACCAGCCAGATGAAGCAGACCGCTGAGGCCTGGATTTTCAGGCTGTTAAGGAGCCAAGATCCATGGACCTTGCCAGCGTGATAATACCAGGCCACAGCAGTCTGCATATCTTGGCTGATTAACAAAAATAGGGGATCCCCTCGAAAAAAATTGGCGTGGGGTCCCCCCTATTTTTGTTAACCAGCCAGATGAAGCAGACCGCTGAGGCCTGGATTTTCAGGCTGTTAAGGAGCCAAGATCCATGGACCTTGCCAGCGTGATAATACCAGGCCACAGCAGTCTGCATATCTTGGCTGATTAACAAAAATAGGGGATCCCCTCGAAAAAAATTGGCGTGGGGTCCCCCCTATTTTTGTTAACCAGCCAGATGAAGCAGACCGCTGAGGCCTGGATTTTCAGGCTGTTAAGGAGCCAAGATCCATGGACCTTGCCAGCGTGATAATACCAGGCCACAGCAGTCTGCATATCTTGGCTGATTAACAAAAATAGGGGATCCCCTCGAAAAAAATTAGCGTGGGGTCCCCCTTATTTTTGTTAACCAGCCAGATGAAGCAGACCGCTGAGGCCTGGTTTTTCAGGCTGGTAAGGATCCAATATCCATGGACCTTGCAAGCCTGATAATACCAGGCCACAGCAGTCTGCTTAGCTTGGCTGGTTAACAAAAATAGGGGATCCCCTCGAAAAAAAAAACGGCGTGGGGATCCCCCCTATTTTTGTTAACCAGCCAAGTAAAATGCAGACTGCTGCGGCCTGGTATTAAAAGACTGTCAAGGCCCATGGATTTTGGCCCTCAACAGCCTGATAATACCAGGCTACAGCAGCCCCACATTTGGCGCATCAAAAGATGTGCCAATTGTGGCACTTTACCCGGCTCTTCCCACTTGCCCTGTAGCGGTGGCAAGCGGGGTAATAAGGGGTTATTGTCACCGTTGATTGCACGGTGACAATAAGCCCGGTTAATAATGGAGAGGCGTCAATAAGACACCGATCCATTATTAATCCCAAAGTTATTAAATGTGTAAAAAAAAGACACAGCAAGAAAAAAGTATTTTAATGAAATAAAAGAGACAACACAGTTTTCATTTCTTTTATTATACTCTCATTCCTGCGACGCCATCGATCTCCTGTAAAAAAAGAAAAAAAACAAACCAACAGTATACCACCTGTCCGACGCAGTCCATAACGATAGTCCCACGACGATCCAGCTCTGCTACATCGCAATGACAGGCAGAGCCTGTCATCGCGACGCAGCACAGCTGATTACCTGCTTCCCCGGCGGTGACGTCATCGGACTGACTGCTTTACGGCCGGGATTACCCAGCAGTCACTGCAGTTATCGCGAGAAACTGCATGTGACCGCCGGGGAGAAGAGGATGGCGGCCATGAAGCAGTCCAGGACGTGACCGCCGGAGATCTTCTGCCAGGTAAGTGCCGCTGACTCCTGACAGACCCGACAGACGGACACTGACAGTGACAGTGACATCCCGATTCCGGTATCCGATAAGACGAAAATATCGGAACTCGGAATCGGAATTCCGATACAGCTAATATCGGCCGATACCCGATATTTGCAGTATCGGAATGCTCAACACTAGTCATCAGTGCTCTTTTGTCTCTCCTGACTCATGCACACTACAGTATTTTGCTCTGCCCTCAGTATGTCAGAGAAAAGTTTGCCTGCACAGGAGCAAGTTTGGTGGACACCATGATGATGACATATGACTCTAATCAGTTTCCCACTATCAGCTGCATTGTCAAAAGGTACTGCCACACTAAACAATCCCGCTAGCGATCACAATAACGACGCATACTAATGCGATCGCTAGCGGGATTGTTTCTATATCGCTAAATGCAGCCACATTTAGCGATATAGTTAACGACGCTATCGCCGTTAGCGATCTTCTTAACGACTTTAGCAGTACAAAAGTACCGCTAAATCGCTAAGAAAAGGTGCCACACAGCGATTAGATACTTACCCAGCGGGAGCGCCGACGAGAAAATAGGGTCCGGAACGATTCCAGCGACGAGCGAGATCACAGCAGGAAGCTCGTCGCTGGAAGCTGCCGCACTGAACAACATCGCTAACAGGATCGCTAAATAGTGACGTTTTTTAGCGATCCCGTTAGCGATATTGTTTAGTGTGGCATACCCTAAAGGCTCCATTATCTGGTCTAAAACTACAAATCTGCAATTTGCAAATTGCCTCAAGAGAAAAAGAGGACTTGAACTCTATAGCGTCGCCTATTGGAAGTAGCGATCCTACAAGTCCCAATCATCCCTTTAACGAATCTTGTAATATTACTTAGGATAAAAGCCAAATCAGTATCTCAATTTGCAGACACTGTGTTTCAGGCTATTGGCCCTCGTCAGTGCAAAGTTTGAGATCTGATTTGGCTAGGTGAGAGGCTCTGGACTGAGGTCTAAGGGGTGACGTTTCTCCTTGTGGAGAGTGACATACCAGCTCTGGCTTGTCAAAGTAAGGAGACTTATTCGCCGTGCAATGCTCCTCTGGGAAATTTAATATGCAAATTGCCTCAAGAGAAAAAGAGGACTTGAACTCTATAGCGCCACCTATTGGAAGGATAGTGAAACGCGCGTCGGGTGCCACGGTGATACTGGAGGTAAATTTGATTCAACACACAGTTGTTATTTTGTACTCTGTTCCTCCCAGCACATTTGCATTTCTTTAGCAATACACATTAGATGCACATGGAGGAATTGTAGTCAATACACACAGGTTTTTTCTGACCCTTATTTATGCATACCATCTACAAGTGATGTTATTAGCCTGATATATTTGAAAGCTGGGTTTCAGTCTCGCTTTTTGCACTGTTAGCATTTATTTATAATTTATTTGCATGCCATTTCTAAGTGTTATTATTAGCTTGATATATTCGGAAGCTGGTATCCAGCTCTTTTTTTGCACTGTTAACACTTTACTTGTATAAGGTTTATCTGTATGCATATAATGAATTTATCCGTGTGGTGATCTAATTATCCATGTATTTATATTTATTTTGAAGCTGGTTCACGGCTCATAGTTGCACTATTGGCACTTTATAAGTAATATATTATGAATTTATCTTTATGGTGATATAATTATTCACTCATTTATATTAATTTTGAAGCTGATTACTGCTCACAGTTGCACCATCAGCACTTTATAAACATTATTTTTGCAGTGAATTAATTGTATCTTCACAAATAATATTTTTGATATTTTTGTATTTATGATTAAATTAGAAGCTACTTTTTTGGGCTCTATGTTCCACTATTTTTCATCATTTTTTCTTTTGTAGATGTAACCTTTGTAAGGATTTGTTAATATTTTTATGGGTCAGAAATTATCCCTTCCAGTAACCGTTTCAGCTGCACTTGGTAGCCTCCATTTTTTAAACTTTTGTGAAAATTTTTTTTAAATAGTTTCAATAAAAATTACTTTTTATGGTAATTTAGACTAAGTAAAGTGCAATAAGACAGTTGCATTTAAACTTGTGCTTGTGGAGGACCCGCTCCAAACCTCCAACATTGGTCTTGGGTGGGCTGCAAGACATAACTGGTCTCTTTCAGCAGACCTCGTCTTCGGCCACACCTAACGGGTTTTTGTCTTCCGAGGTAGTAGTGCAATCAGTGCACTGGAAAAGCTTTACGTAAAACCAAGAAGGAGCACCTAAAGAAGTGCTAAACTATTTACACAAAAGTTTTTGGACTAGCAGAGTCCATAGCCTCAAAGTTCAGGAAACATGCAAAACAACACTAATGGCCCCAATGGGTACTTTTCAAAACAACAACAAAATATATACATTGCAGTATACCCTGTCCGGGTTTCTTCACTTAGTGGGGGCGACACCGGGTGTCATCGGCTGCAGCGGTGATATCGTCGCTGGTTACCTGCATTTCTTCGGCGCCGGACTCCTTCCTTTGCGTATGCAGCTCCTACAGTCCGCAGGGCCTGTCCCAATCCAAGGACGCTGGTGGCCTGCTGGATTTACTTGCAGGCGGCATGGGGAGGGGGTCCGCCACCGATTCTTCCGCGGGGCCTGGTGCCTCCGCTGTGGTGTCAGCATCGGTGCCGGGATTCTCCTCTGCTCCAGGTGCCGGCGTGACGGGTCAGCGGAGCAGATGCTTTGGTTCCAGCGGCTGGTCCGAGCCCAGCGTCAGGACCTGCCAGCTCCGCTCCATGTTTTTGGCTTCCTCCCGGAGCTGGGTCAGGTCTTCGGGCTCGGTGTCCACATCAGGGGCGGGGAGGGTGCAGACATCTTCTGACAGCATGGGCAGCTCAGCGGTGGGGAGATCTTCTTTCTCCTGGGGGAAGGTGCGTTCCTCCACTCCCTCACTCTCCAGCACGCCACTGGTCGCCATCTTTGTTATGTCACATGTCTCTTCTTCATCCAGGGGGTCCCACTCTTCTGTAGGGAGGCGGGGTTTTCTTGTCCTCTTTCTCCCGCCAAAGAGGATCAGGAGGCGGTTCTCTTTTGCTGTGGGGCATGTTCTTACATTGCAGAAGCATTTAGACTGGGCGGTCATTATTTTCGCACCTCAGGGTGAGCTCACGCCCACGAAGATATGCCCTCCTTCTTCTCCAGCGCCTCGCGGTGCAAATATGGTGGTGATTTCTCACAAGTTGCAATAAAGTCTCACACACATAACGAACAGTTCAGTATAGGCACACAGGACCCGGCGTCACCGGTTTCGCAATCCTGTTCGTGAAGCCAAAAATGAGTCGCCCACCAGGGCCGTGGGGTACTCGGATCCGAGCCCGTTGACTTCTATGGGGGATGTCATGGTAGCCACGACTCAGTCCGTGGGCCCTGGGCGCTCACCAAAAAGGGGAATATATTTACAGAGGATAATGTTCATATAGTGATTCGTGACGCCACCTGTAGTGTCTGGTCAGGGTGACCAGCGCTGCTGTGCAGGTCCTCTGGAAGGGATGGTGTTGTGCAGCTAGTTGGTAAACCTCCTACAGGTGAGGCTGTGTCCTTCCAGGGCAGGTAGATGTTGTAGTATAGAGATGGTGCTATTGGATGCAGCAGAGGGGAATCTAGGAAGAAATCTAGGAGACAGTCCAAGTGCAGCTTCAGGGTTTTTACTCACAGTCTGTTG